>CAMZMU010000093.1:35909961-36178023 GCA_947311845.1 Poa pratensis | reverse complement strand
GGGGGTGCCTTCAGGCAAGCTCCTCGGGTTCCTCGTGTCCCACCGCGGCATAGAAGCAAACCCTGACAAGATCAAGGCTATAGAAGACATGCAGCCACCTCGCCGCCTCAAGGACATGCAGCGCCTAGCAGGATGCATGGCCAGCTTAGGCCGCTTCATCTCCAAGTTCGGCGAGAGAGCCTTGCCATTTTTCAAGATCATGAAGAAATCCGGCACCTTCAAGTGGACTCCAGAGGCTGACGAAGCATTTAAGGACTTGAAGAAATACTTGGCTAGCTCACCAGTCATGGTAGCCCCCAGGGCAGGCGAGCATCTGAAGCTGTACCTAGCAGCCACTCCACAAACTGCTAGCGCCGTCCTGGTGGTGGAAAGAGAAGAGCCAGTTCTCCCAAGAAAAGCACTGCCACACCAAGTCCAGAACCTCCCGACGAAGGAACAGTCTCTCCAGACCCAGTGCCAGGCCCACAGCCTCAAGTCGAGCCCTCCACGAGCCCCTGCCGAGGCTCCTCCACAGGCAAACCTCGCCAAAACTCCTGAGGAGCCTCTCGAGGGAGCCGACGCTGCGCACCATCAACGACCCTCGTCGAGCATCCAGTCTACTTCGTCAGTACTGTACTGCGAGATGCTCGCGAGCGGTACCCAGTGCAGCAGAAGCTCCTCCTCGCGCTACTCATCGCCTCCAGGAAGCTGCGCCACTACTTCCAGGGTCACCCCATCACGGTGGTCACGTCCTTCCCCCTGGAGCAGATCCTGCGCAACCCCAACGCTACTGACCGCGTCGCAGGGTGGAACATTGAGCTGCAGCCATTCAACTTGCGCTTCGACACCACAAGAGTCATAAAAGGGAGAGCGCTGGCGGATTTCGTCGCCGAGTGGACAGACCCAACCTGAAGAGCCTCGCGAAGAAGAAACCGCGTCATCGGGAGATACAATGCCAAGCCACTGGACCATGCACTTCGATGGAGCTTTCGCCTGCCGCAATGGTGGGGCTGGCGTTGTCTTAACCTCACCAAAAGGTGACAAGCTCTACTACGCCATCCAGCTGTGCTTCACAATAGACAAGATCTCCAACAACATCGCCGAGTACGAGGGCCTCCTCGCCGGGCTCAGAGCCGCAATCGCCCTTGGCGTCAAGCACTTACTCATAAAGGGTGATTCCCAGCTCCTGGTTAACTTCTCCAACAAGAGCTACACGCCTAAGACGACCACATGGCCGCCTACCTTGAAGAGGTCGCAAGCTCGAGAAGCACTTCAGGGGCATGGAGCTCATGCACATCCCGCGAAAGGAGAACCAAGAGGCAGATGACATCGCCAAGCGAGCATCACGAAGGCAGGCCCAGTCGGCCGGCGTGTTTGAAGAGAGACTCTCCAAGGCGTCCATAAAGCAGCCACAAGAAGCAGCAGCCGCAAGCACAGACGAAGTACTCCCACCACCTCCTATAGGTGGGGCACCCAACTGCGGTCCATCCTCAGGGGAGCGTCTGCTGCTGGCTATGGTGCACCAAGAGACAGGCTGGGTTGACGAACTCAAAGACTACCTGCTGAAGGGAGTCCTTCCTGAAGAAGACGCGGAGGCAGACGAGTGGCTCGACAAGCCAAGTCATACTACATCCTCGAGGGAGACCTGTACCGCAAGCGCCCAAATGGAATTGCACTCAAGTGCGTCCCCCCGAGGAAGGCCGCATGCTGATCAGAGACATTCACAGTGGAGAGTGTGGCCACCATTCCTCTGCACGCACCCTGGCAGGCAAGGTCTTCAGGAGCGGTTTCTACTGGCCCCAAGTGCTTCAAGATGCCACCACCATCGTCCATCTTGCGATGCGTGCCAGTTCCACGCCAAGCAAGTTCATCAGCCTGCACTGGGACTCCAAACCATCCCGCTCTCGTGGCCTTTCGCGGTCTGGGGCCTTGACATTCTGGGACCCTTCCCGAGATCACAAGGGGGCTACCGCTTCCTCTTCGTGGCAGTCGACAAGTTCACCAAGTGGGCAGAGGTTGAAGCAGTGCGCAGCATACCGGCCAGGGCGGCAGTAAAATTCATCAGAGGCCTGGTCTGCCGCTTTGGTGTGCCTAATCGCATCATCACCGACAATGGCTCACAATTCACCAGCGGCATCTTCAGGGCCTACTGCGAGAGCCTCGGCACCAAGCTCTGCTTCGCCTCGGTGGCTCACCCACAGAGCAACGGCCAAGCCGAGCGAGCAAATGCTGAGGTCCTCAAGGGCCTCAAGACAAGAAGCTTCAATCGCCTGAAGGGCTACGGCAAGGGCTGGATAGACGAACTCCCGTCCGTGCTCTGGTCCATCCGCACGAACCCCACGAAGCCCACTGGTGAGACGCCATTTGCTCTCGTGTATGGAGCTGAAGCAGTCCTCCCCACAGAGATCAAGCATGGATCCGCACGGGTCCTTGCCTTCAACGAGGACGATCAAGCAGACCTCCACAGCGACGACCTGCTACTCCTTGACGGGTTGCGCCGCCGTGCCGCCCTCAGGGCAGCCAAGTACCAGCAAGACCTGCGACGCTACCACAGCCGCCACATACGTCCGCGCACTCTCGAGACAGGCGACCTCGTCCTCAGGAGAATCCTCTCCAGGGAAGGTCTCCACAAGCTCTCGCCAATGTGGGAAGGCCCCTACAGGGTCTCACATCGCCAGGCCTGGCGCGGTACGCCTCGAAACGGAGGACGGCATTCCGGTCAAGAATCCATGGAACATCGCGCATCTACGCAAGTTCTACCCGTGATCATAGTCACGCCAGACATTTTTTGTCTCTAGAGGGAAGCACACAACTTCACCTCCAAGCTTCACAAAAGCTTCTCCTCCCGAGGGCCAGCCCCTCTGAGCTCTCCTGATTACGTGCCGCCGCAGGCCGTGAAGAGTCTCAGCCACTGAATGTGGTCCCCATGCCTCGACATGGAAAACTTTATCTTGGTCACACCAAGTGTAATGAACCAATTCGTTTCTCGATGAAACATTGCGCTGAGGCGCCGCTATGTAATATTTTGGTGGTGAGTTTTACTTTTCATCATCTTAGTTCATTTCGCGCTCATATTCTTCCCCATGCGCACCTCGCGAGCGGGGGCTGAGTACGGTGACTGTGCCTCAAGAGCACCCCAACAGCACCGCAAAATCCAAAGGATCCGAGCTCTAGCACGTGAGCACGCTCTCACGCCTGTTACCTCCCCAAAGAGCTCTGGCCCATGGGCTTGCTCCCAAAACACGCCACCTCACCAAAGGACCTTGGTACTTACTCTCCTCGCGAGATACCCATGAGGAAGCCTATAAGCGCGCATGGGTGTTTACTACCATGTGCCTGCTTTGGGTTGCCTCTCTAACCAATACAGGGAACAAGAAGTCCTCCCCAAGGTCGAGAAGTCACGCTCCGACCCCTAGAAGGGAGCGCACCATCAGGGAAGCCAACGCCCTCTACGAGGCCAAAGTCTCCAAGCTAAGTCTAGCGCTCGCGCTCCTCAGAAGTTTTTCTCCCTCTCACGGGCACCTGTCGCCCCTCGAGCGGTTTTTTTCTCTCTCACACTCCATGGACTGCTTGTGCGTCAAAGGGGAGCCCTCGAGCACCGCGACTCGAGAGCCCTTACCTCTCCAAGCCTTAAACACCCCCGGCCTTGCCGAGTCACGCTCCGGCATACCGTAGCGGCGGTGTCATAGCGCAAAGAGATGGGTCCTGACGACGTAGAGCGAAGAAAGAAGAAACATGGAACAGGGAAAGGACCCTTCGAGGGGCACACACACATGTTTGCATACGATCAAAGTATCTTACAAGCCAGCGTGAATTAAAACAAGTCTTAAAACAAAGATAATTGCGCCAAGCGCATCTTGTTGCAGGAGTGGCCTAGGCAGAGGGTTCACCATCGCCGTCCTCTTCAGCCTTCTCTTCTTCGGCGCCTTCATCCTCCTCAGCGGCCTGCTCCGCCTCAACCCTCTTGAAGCGGTCGACGTAATCGTTGACTTCTTCTCGAACCAAGTTGGAGAGCTCCCAGGCCGGATCTCCCTCGATGGGCTCGGTCACTGACTCGAAGTCGAAGCCGGGGTGAAGGCGCTGGAGGTTGGCGAAGACGCGATCGATCGCCACGGTCAAGAGCTTGCGGCACTCCTCATCAACAACTCGCCAAGTTCCGCCACAGGGCCCTCGAGCACAGAAGAGCTGATCGAAGTAGGCGAGGTATGTGGCGGCGTCAGCGTTCCCATTGACGGGAACAACAGGAGCATCCACTCCTAGCTGCCCCGCGAGAGTGTTCCCCGGGTCACCAAGGACTTGAACACGCGCTCCCGCTGCTGCGTCAGGACCGCGCCGCCTGCACGCTGTGTCATCCTCTGCAGCACGCTCCACAGCAGGGCCGCCTGCGCAGCCAGCTCCCTCATATCAGCCATCAGGGAGGCGAGGTCTTGATCAGCACGTTCGCGAGCCTCTTCCGCGCGGCGACGACCGTCCCTGGCGCGCCTCACCGGGAGTTCAGGTTGGCGTTCTGGTGCTCCAGTTGAACAATGCGGGCATTGTCGTCCGCGCGTTTCTTCTTGAAGCGGTCCTTCTGCTTCCTGAGCTTCCCGGCATATTCTTCGGCGACGGCGGAGCGATATTCTTCTTGCTTGGCGGCGGCATCCTTCTCAGCCTCTTCCTTCCTCGCGGCAAGCTTTCGTTTGGACTTCTCTACAAGCTTTTTGTGCTGGCCACCTCCTCGTCATGCTTGCCTATGGCCTCGGCCAGTTTGCCCTCCCGCGCCTCCAGATCCGCGCGCTGCGTGGAAGCTCCTTGTCAGCCTGCAGTTGCCGCTCTTCGCGTTTGAGCACCTCCGCTTCACGCGCCGCCAGTACTTGCTCACGGGCATCCAAGGACACGCGGTGTTGGTCCAAAGACTTCCGCGTAGCCTCCGACTCCGCAGCGAATTTCCCCTCGCGGTCGGCAAGCTCTTGGCGCTGAGCGGCTAGCGTGGTCTCGAGGGTCGCGCTCTGAGGCAGCGGCTTGGCGCTCCACCGCGGCCGCCTCGCGATCTTCTGCAGCGGCCTGGCGCTCTGCCTGGAGTGGCTCCAGGGTCTCTTGAGCCTCGCGAACCGCGCTCTCGCGGACCTCCTTGGCGAAGCGCAGCGCTCCTCTCGCTGCGCCTGCATGGCCTCGTTGTCATGGCGGCGTTGCTCCACGACCTCGAAGAAGCGGGTCCACGCCCTCTCAAGTTCGTCGTACTCTCTGGCGAGCTCGGCCTCCTCGAGGCGAGTTGGGCCTCCAGCCCATCCAGTGCACCCCGCGCCAGGCGGAAGGTAGAGCTGCGGCGAGCGCCGCTCCAGCTCGTGCCACCCAGGACCAGAGCCGGGAACTCCCACGAGACATGGAGGCTCCCTCGTGCGCACTAGTTTCGAGGGTGGGAACCTCCAACTTGGGCCCGCGTCAACCTGGCCTGGGGGCTGTGCGAGCCCTCTCCGTCATTGGGGCCATGGGCTCCAGCACCGTCGTTTCAACCGGCGCCTCCTCTCGAGCTTCAGGGGCAGGGGAAGATTGCCCAGCCACCATGGGGTCCGCCGCCGCCGAGCCCGCTGCGACCCAGAAGAAGCCGCCGCCCCTCAGCATCTGCGTTAGGCGGGGGCGGCGGAGGGACATTTTCCTCCATCGCGGCGTCGGTGCCTTGGGGCGGCGGAGTAATCCTCTCCCCATCTCAACGTCAGCGCCTCCTTCGCCGGCGAGCCGCTCCCCGTTTCCTCCGCGGCGACCTCCTCTTGCCGCTCTGGTGGAGTGACGGGACGTGGTGGTGTCGGTGTGCGCACCACCGCCTCCTCCTCGGGGCGCGCCTCCGCGGTAGAAGACGAAGTAGCTGCTCCGGCCAGAGGCGTAACCACCACATGCCCTACGTCTTCCTCCGCCACAGGCTTCGTGGCCTCCTCCGCCACCGGCTCCGAGGCCTCGGTCACTACGGGTTAGCAACCTCTTCAGCTGAGGGCTCCACAGGCTCCTCGACGGTTGCCGAGGCCAGGCCCCGGACCTCCGCAGCCTTGCGGAGCCTCCGGCGTTTTGCCGTCACAAGATCCCTAACAAACAAACAGGAAGGCCATCAATAGGAGAGCAAGAAAACTCTCGAAAGATGCAAAACAGGGGCCAACGCTTACCCAGATGACTTGGCGCGTGAGTCGACCCACATCGTAGTGGATGACCGCCACGACCTCGACGAAGCAGCTCCAGAGCCGGGCCCCTCAGGAGCAGCTCAGCTTTCCTCTTGAGAGGGGTGCCCACTGGGCTCTTGGCGGCCCTGTCGTGAAAAGCCTTGGAGGGGGTCGCAGCGTCCCGCTACGGCCTCCTCATCACTGTCTTCCTCCCCCTCCGCGACCTGGCGCGAAGGGGCCACAAGGAAATCCTCGTCCCCGCTGGACGAAATTCCAGAACATCTCCCTCTGGAGCAGGTTTCGAAGAGCTCGCCTCCCCTGCCGAGGGATTCGCCCCTCCACAGGTGCGCCCAGATCTCGTCAGATGCGGCGGGTGACTCCGAGGCCCAGTCCTCTTCCACCACGGGCGCCGCGTCCTCCTTCTTCTCCTCCCCAGCCAGGCCCTGAGGGGTGAACTCCGGCATCAGCTCCAGGATCGCGAGGCGCTTCTTCGGGGTAATCTGATGGAGTGGCTTCGCGAGCTCACTGCGCGGCACAGGAACCTCCGGGGCGGTGAAGAGGATGCCCATTATGGAAGCTACGACTTCAGGAGGTGGGAGCTGCAGTGCAGCCGCATTGCGTCCGCCGGGCCTGAATACATCCACATCGGCTTTGTGTGCTTCTGGAGAGGGGCGATACGGCGCCTCACGAAGTCTTCAGCAACCATCTGCCCCGTGAGGCCAGCGTCGCGGACGAGCTTCATGCGTGCGACCAAGTCCGCAATCTTCGGGCTCTGAAGGGTGCACTCGACCAATTCGAGTTCTTCAGGGCGGCGCCTCAGGGACGTCGAAGAAGGAATTCTGCGTCTTGGCGTCCACGAGGAACCACCGCTGGCGGAAATCGTCCACCTTCTTCGTCACCCGTGTGACGGGTTTGTCGCCGTCCCAGGACATGGGGATGTAGATACCTCCCATCCCATCCGCGATGCGGAAGGACACACAACCAGACCGCTCGCCAGGCGCCGTGGAGCGGAGCGCATAGAAGCTCCGGAAGAAGGCCACGGAAGGCATCACCCCCAAATACGCCTCGCAAAGATATGCGAAGATGGCGAGGATCAAGATGGAGTTGGGGTGCAGATGCAGGAGTTGGATCTGATAGAAGGCCAGACCTCCTCCAGGAAAGGGAAAATGGCGGCACCAAACCAGCGAAAATGGTCGGGAAGAAGATGGGATACAGCCCCGCCGCGAGCTTGCCGAATCGCGCCGCCTTGAGAACGGTGGCGCCGTGCTCGTTGTTCTTGCCTGCGGCCATCAGCCGGATCTTGTCCAGCGCCTCGCAGTGTGGATGCGAGTCCCCACCAGCGCCGGCGCGAGCTCGTCCTCCTGCTGCGCCTCGGCCGGTACATTCGCCATTGCCGCCTTGCCCTTCTTGGGACCCATGGTCGAAGAGAGAAGGGCGGCGGAGCTCGGTGAAGGAGGAGGAGCGCCGGAGACACAGGAGCGCAGGCGTCAAGAGCAAGGAGACGGGCGCGCAAATGATGCAGTAACTGCTGCCTGAACCGGCGCTGCAGGCTTTATTCCCCTCAGAGCAGTTACCGAGACGTGGTGGGACCCCCACTACGCCCATCATCTCCGAGGAGAACGTGTCGTCGCGGCGTAACTGCCCTGCACGTGTCTCAGGCCGGCCGGACACTTTGGGCCCATGACGTTCGCCTGCGTCCATTGGACTACATCGTGCCCATCATGGGCCCGGGGGCTACTGTCGGCCCAGTGAAATCCAGGGTGTGCTGGGCCTGTCCTATACGGCCCTCGACACTTGATGGCGAATTTTCGCTAAGGACCAAGCCTACGGCTGGAGAGCCTCGCGAGGCATTGCCTCGCGAGGGATTTGAGGCAGCAGAGGCCTGCGGAGGCCATATCCACTGCTGCCCCTCTTCAAGGAAATCTCCCCTGGGGAGAGGTCAACGCCGAATTCTCTACAGGGCGTCCAAGCCCTCGTGGAGATCGCTTCGCTGCAAAGCAACCTCTGCAGAGCGCACATGGGCTCTGCAGCGGCCGCAGAGTGACGCGCGCCCCTGCGCGCGGTGACGACGACGCCGCAGTTGCCATTTTGGTGATTAAAGGGGTCAATAAAGCTGTGCCACCGCTCCGGACTACAAGGATTTCCTCTTTGGTGATAAGGGGACCGGCCGGCGCTACGCTCCAAGGCCAACGTCACCGTGGGCACCCCCACGTTCCTCTGCGGCCCCAGCTGGCCGTCCTGCATGGACGGTGGGTACTCTGCTACAGGAGTCAGCTTTACGCTCATGGACCGCGTCCATGGACAACCGGGCTGCGATGCACCGCGCTCCACCTTCTGCGCCACGTGACAGCCCTACACAGTGCGAGTGCAAGGAGGGAGCACGGGGCGCCTATAAAAGGAGGCAAGGTGCACCGTAGCAAGGGATCGCATTCTCATTCCAGCACAGCCACTTACGCGCAAGAAGAAGAAGACCATTGCTTCCCTTCCTTGTATCACCATTGCCAAAAGAGAGCCTCGGCAAGCTCATTGTACTGTAACCTCTACAAGCAGTGCAATACAGACAAGCAGGAGTAGCGGTATTACCTCCACACGAGGGCCGTGAACCTGGGTACGGGCTGGTGTTCATCTCTGTCGTGATGTCCCTCCACTTGCTCGACGAGCACCGTCGCCGTGCAGGTTGAGGGTTGTTTGACCAACGTGTTCAGCCCCTTACACGAACTCTCTTCGTGAGCTTGACTACCCTGATTCGTGGGAGTCATTCTCCGAAAACATGATATCCAAGTGGAAGTCATATATACCAATACGATCATTGCTTAAAAGCATAGCACAAAGCTCAATTTTATCTTAGAAGGATAGGTGAACTTCCAACACAATCTATCATAGCATCAAAAATATCCACAAGGGAAAAAAGATAGTTGGGATGCTCGAGAGAAAGATAACAAGTATCACAAAGGGCAAAGAATTTGCAAATTCATCAATATTGCATATGAGAGACTTTGAGAAGAATTGCTAGATTAATATATTTGGGATTGGTGAATCAATAAATGATTATGTATATTCCCCTTGATATGTAATCATCCCGGCTTGCTCACATTTGCAATAAAAATGTTTTTGATAAAGGCTTTGCAAGATCATATCAATTGCGACTAAGAGATTCATGCCAATATACAACCTACACAAGGTTGAAAGCGAGAGTAAAGTATGCATGAGATAGATACTTGTTACCGAGATAGCATTGGTGATGTAGAAGTAATGAGTTCATGATCATCCGAGCTTGGCTCCAATAAGCACATGGTGATAACACCTTCCTTGTAAATGAGACAAGCTTCCAATGCATCTCCAATGTACCTAAAACAAATTCAAGTACAAAATGGTACCCAAACTCATTGGGTCCAAAGTAGTTAGAGCAACTACAATACATAGGACAAACTCCACATAAATATGTGATATTGATATGAAATTGAATTTCATACACATCTTAGCCATTTAGGATTTGATGGAGTTTATCCTATATATTGGGTCAACGAAAGTAAGCATGCCATAAGATATACATATAGTAAATATGCATGCACAAGACTTCCAAGAACCAAACGAGATATAAATTGGAAAACACAAATTAAACCAAGAAAGCACACACAGTGTGACAAGAAAGAGAATTGTCCAAATTATATCAAAAAACCCAAATCAACACATGATTGAAGATACCACTTTGAAAAGATGCCAAATGAAAGTAAGCTACCAATTGATGAAAATGTCATCAGGAATAAACCAAACCCTCTACACTTTCATGATGGCACAAAGTACCAGACGAGAAATGTTTTCTTCCAAAGAGACATGTCATCGGGATCAAATATCAATTGAAGACAACTAATGTTCAAAAACATATAGGTAGCTCCCTGATGACGCGGAACGCACGTTCACTGCGAAACCCAAGAGAAAGGTATGATATAGTCAGCAGCAAAGTTTTCCATTGATTACAAAACCAAGGTTGTCAGATCCAGTAGGAATTGGAAGAGCTTCAGAGGTGTCAGCGGCGCCGTTACCCGATCACTGACGTGGACCTGCACACACACAATCAAAGACTTTGCCCCAACGAAACAGGAAGGTTGTCAATCTCCCCGGCTTGCTGAATACAAAGGATTAAACGTATGGTGTAGAATATGATGATGAACACAAAAGTAGCAGCAGGAAGTAACGTAGAGCGTGGTGAAAACGGTGTTTGTATCAGTGTGGAATAAAAGACCGGGGTCCAACAGTTCACTAGTGGTGGTCTCTCCATAAGACAAATAAACATACATGGTGGGTGACGAATTACAGCTGGGCAATTGACAAATTGCAAACGCATGACAATGCAATATATGACAAGCACATGTTCATTGTTATATCTATTGGGCATTACAATAATATACATAGACCGCTACTAGCTGCATCTATGACTCA
Source organism: Poa pratensis (assembly GCA_947311845.1). Classification (NCBI taxonomy): domain Eukaryota; kingdom Viridiplantae; phylum Streptophyta; class Magnoliopsida; order Poales; family Poaceae; genus Poa; species Poa pratensis. Next base: position 36,167,476 of record CAMZMU010000093.1, on the reverse strand, counting down.
TAATCCACTCACAATATAGCTTCCGGGTCTCCCATGAGTATTAAGTTGCAAGCAAAAATTATAGCATTAGGCAAAGTGTGTAATGTAAACAAACGCATTAGACTTAACAGCAGCACCCTTAAGCTAAGCATCGGTTATTTTATCCCTAGTGGCAACAGCACATCTACAGGCTTAGTTGTTTCGGTCAAGCCCAGGCTTCTAGAGGCATGAACCCCTATCTAGCATAAATACCCTCTCTTGAAGTCATTAGCATCTACTTGGCCAAGCATCTACTAACAACGGAGAGCATGCAGGAACATAGATAAAACATAATATAGATAGATGAACAAACTTGATCATAACGTCACAATTCATCGGATCCCAACAAACACAACATGTAGCATTACATAAAGATGATCTTGTTCATGTTAGACAGCTCACAAGATCTAAACATGATAGCACAAGGTGGAGAGATACTCACGCATCACTCCGGAGGCAGGCATGGTGATGTAGAGCCTCCGGTGATGATTCCCCTCCGGCAATGTGCCGGGGAAGAACTGCAGAAACCCTCCTGAACTAGGGTTGAAGACGACGGCGGCCTCGGAAATTTTCGTGGATTTTTGCTCGGGTATCTAGGGTTTTTGATTAGATGCAATTTATAGAGCGAAAAGGGCGGCATCGGTGGCAGCCGAGGTGGGGCGGCGGCCTAGGTGCGCGACCCACCCTGGGCCGCGCCGTGGGCCCGCCGGCCTGCCTGGTGTGGCCTCCGGCTCCGTCCGCCTCGCTGCTGCTCCGTCTCGGTCTAGAAATAAATCAGTTAAATTGGCGTCCGATTTCGAGAATATTTCCAGAATAGATTTTCTGAAACAAAAAGACAACAGAAAAGGAACTGGCATCGCGGCATCTTGTTAATAGGTTAGTCCCAGAAAATGCATAAAATGATATAAAGTGTAAGATAAACATGTGGTAATTAATATTAATAGGCATGGAACATCAAAAATTATAGATACGTTTTGGACGTTTAAAGCACCCCCAAGCTTAGTTCCTACTCGTCCTCGAGTAGGTAAACGATAACACAAAGATAAATTTTGAGTTGACTTGTACCAACATATCTTGATCTATCATATAGATGTAAAGCATGTGAGCTGAGATCAAATCATTCAAAGCAAAAGTCTATGTTTGATATTAAACCATAGATGAATAAGCAAGACAATTAAACAAGTAAAAACCTTTCATGAAAGATGCTATAAAGACATGAAAAACCGTACAAGTCATTATAGATGTTTTAAGCATTCAGTTATAGAAGTTATCCTTCTACTCAAGCATCCAGCAATCTTTCAGAAATAGAAAGGATCCAGTCAAGCAAAGTATCACAAACGTAATGAATTCACTGGTTAGAGTTTTACTCAACCGGTGAGCGTAAGCATTTGGTATTGGCACCAGGATGTTATGGAAAAGAGAATAATAATGGGGGTTTGGAATGCCAATGGAGAAGACTCACAAAGCTATAAATGATCATTAGACTGAGGAGTCTTATAATCGAAGCTATGCAAGGAGTGTGATTGTCATGACGGATGCACAAAGAACTTAAGTGTATGAAAGCTCTCCAATTAAACTAGTGGGGGTGCATCAACTTGGTTGCTCATGAAGGACACTAGAGCACTTTTGAGGAGGCTCATCATTGGAATATACAACCCAAGTTCTATAACGTAAATTCCCACAGTTATAATAATGAAACATGAGAACTCTCTCTTATGAATGCATAGGTGCTACTAGCACAAATGATGACTATAAAACTGGTGCTAAACATGAGCACAATTGTGGATAAAGGATAGTAATGTTGCCCCCTCTTCTTTATTTCTTTTCTTTCCCTTTTTTTCCTCTTTTTTTCTTTTTTTTCTTTTTCTGTTTATCTTTTCAATGGCCTCCGTGGCTTTTCACTTTTCTCTCCCTCACTGTAGGGGAACACTATAATATGACAACACACTTTTTTGGTACAAATAACTCATAATGAACAAAACATGATGCTAAAACTGTATGCATATGCCAGTGTAGCAGGATATGCAATGATCTAGCGTAACATGGTAAAACCGCACATCAGCTGTATAAAATCATGCAAAGCAATTATATAACAACGATGATGACAACAAGTCATGTAATGTAGGTGGAAGTTGCATGGCAATATATCTCGGAACAGCTATGGAAATGCTGTGATAGGTAGTTTTGGTGGTGGTTTGAGGAAGATGTTTGGCTTATGTGTAGTAGAACAAGATGAAGTTATCCCACAGGGGTTGGATGTACTGGCGAAGTATGCACAACTCTTAATGTGATCAGAAGGCAATGCACAACACCGAAGAGGCTAGCAAAATATGGATGGTGGAAGTGCCAAAAACCTTAGCTCAACATTAGTGTCGGGGATGTAACCCGGGTACCCAGAGTTGTTGGTGTTATGGAGCTATTAGAGGAGGCAGCAAGGAAATAAGTAAAAGGTGAAAGGAGATAAGGAAAATACAGAGAAAAGCAGTCTGGGCCGAGTTCGCATGGCCCGGACCGTTATATCACTTCTGGGCCGAGATTGGTCATTGCCGGCATACAATTACCTCGGCAGGCCGAGTTATCTGCCGCACCCCAGGCGGCCGACATCAGATTAACCCGGAGTGGGCCGAGTTAGCCAACCCCGGTGGACCGAGATGTCCAGTCCCGGTGGGCCGAGGTGCCCAGCGTTGGCAGGCCGCCATCTTCCACCCCGGTTGGGCCTGGGCCAGCGCATCGATACCCCGGCTCCGCACGACCTCGGTCGTCTCCTACCTCGGACGGTCGTCATCCTCTCGCGCCCCACACCTCCGGGATCTCGGTATCCCGGCCGCCTCCGATTCCGGCATCCAGCCTCGGTCTCCACCGCTCCAGGCAGCGCATCATAGCCTCCCCGGCAGCGGCTCAGCCGCCTTCGGCCACTTCAACCTCGGCCGCAACCGCACGCTACGCCTCTGCTCGGCGATCCCCCGACCCGGTCGTCCTCACCTCCGCGCCCTCTGCCTTGCCGTCTCCAACCCGAGTTCTCTCGACAAGGCCGTGCTCCTCTTCACCGCGCCTCCGACATGCGCCATCGCCTCCCACCTCAGGCACCTCCTCGACCTTGGCCTCGTCTGCCTCGGTTGGGCCGGGGCTCAGCCTGTCTCGGTTGGGCCGAGACTCCTCCAGGCTCCAGCTCAGCTGGGCCGAGATCTACAGGCCAGCTTCGGGCCAGGCAAGGCCTCCAGACCGGGATATACGGACACCAGACCGAGACATCCATCGACCGACACCACCGAAGCTGCTCCATCGCTCGACATGTTAACGATTGTGACAATAATCGTGACCGAGACTTGCTGCCGGGATCACCCAATACTTCACCGATACAAGGCATTGGATACTGCCTGCCAGCTCAGGAGAAATATCTACGAGAGGATAAGGGTGCTGACTAGGAGATTCCCAGGACAAGCACTAGAAGACAAGTATAGTGGACTGACGTGACATGTGATGTGACTAGAGTACAAGTGGGACCCGTGCATAGTGTTCTTTGTCTCCTTGTCCCTGGGCCTCCTCTATATAAAGGCACCAGGGGGAGGACATGGAGGGGGAGGCCGCACACGCACGGGAGCTCATTTCCCCCCTGCTTTCTCTTTGCTTGCTCTCTGTGCTGCTTAGCACCAGGCAGATTTTAGACATACAGCTCGAGGAGCCTTTGTACATATGACCTATACAGAGGAGAATACACCGATAGGCTAGATGCTGCAGTAGGGGTTTTATCTCCTCACGAGAGCCCCGAAGCAGGGTAAATCCCCGTGTTGATCTATTTGTCTGTGTGCGCAATCCTGCGCGCTATCCCTCCCCGAATCCTCTAGCGTCCATCGGCCCCAAACTTAAGCCTATCCCTAGGCATCTGCGTGTTCCCACCACGACAGTTGGCGCCCACCGTGGGGCTGATAGTGGCGCTTGCTGGATCAATTCGGATGGGACCTTCGTCATCAACGCGGGGACTCAACTTCGACATCGTCCCGTGTGTTGACTCATTTTCGAGTTGGCTACAGTGCGAATCCGAGTTGTTCTGGAATCCGAGCTGTTCTGGAATCCGAGCTGTTCTGGAATCCGAGCTGTTCTGAAATCCGAGCTGTTCTGGAATCCGAGCTGTTCTGGAATCCGAGATGTTCTGGAATCCGAGGTGTTCTGAAGTCGAGGTATCCTGGGAAAATCCGAGTTAAGACTTGGAAATCCGAGTTAAGACTTCTCCTACAACCTGACCGTGTAAGTATCATTTATATGTCTGCTCATGCTTCTAGATAGTCTCAAACAGTGCTCGGGGACTGGCCCCTCTTTTCTACCTTGCTTTGATTAGTTGTTTTCCCCGGGTAAAGTGTCTTGACCCGGGGACTGGATAGCCAGTCTGTTTTACACCTCCTCCTAGATAAGAAAAGTGACTCGGGGACTCGGTTGAAACGAGTCTAGTTTTTTGTGCATAGTATCTGCTGTTAGATTCGTTTTCTGTTAAGTGCTATAGCTGGTTTGCCTCGGTTAGTATAATCGTTGTTCCCGTCAAATATTCTTCATGATATGTTTGTTGGACTAACGTTGAAAGGTGACATCGGTTTTGTTGAGAATGTTCGTTACTGAGGTATCCTGGAAAATCCGAGGTATATTGGAAATCTGAGGTGTATTGTAATCCGAGGTATATTGGAAATCCGGGTCATATTGGTAATCCGAGGTATATTGGAAATCCGGGTCATATTGGTAATCTGAGGTATATTGGAAATCCGGGTCATATTGGAAATCCGGGTCATAATGGAAATCCGGGTTATAACTGAATTCCGAGGTATAATGGAATTCTGAGGTATAATGGAATTCCGAGGTATGGTGGAAATCCGAGGTATAAGGGAAATCGGGTCATAATGGAAATCCGAGGTATCATGGTTATATTGGTTATCTCAAATTACCCAAGGTACCCTGGCATTATCGGTATTCTCTAGATCGCCGTTTGTTTCGGTTTGCCATAGTATCACGGCATCATTTCATATCCCAGATCACTGTTTATTTCGGTTTGTCACAATGTCCTGGCATCCTTCCATATCCCAAATCGTCGTTTATTCTGTTTGCCAGCGTATCATGGCATTACCTGTGTACCAGATCAGTGTCTATGTTGGTTAATCAGAGGCAACCTTTGAGATATGTTTTTGCAGGTTATATGTCAAACTAGCAGTGGCTGGAGACATCTATGTCGGTATACGCCCGAAGTGGCTAAAACCGGCATTCGAGATATGCTTATGTCAAACCAGCAGTGGCTGGAGACATCTATGTCGGTATACGCCCGAAGTGGCTAAAACCGGCATTCGAGATATGCTTATGTCAAACCAGCAGTGGCTGGAGACATCTATGTCGGTATACGCCCGAAGTGGCTAAAACCGGCATTCGAGATATGCTTATGTCAAACCAGCAGTGGCTGGAGACATCTATGTCGGTAAGCGCTCAGAGTGGCTACCAGACATCCGAGGTACCGAGATATGTGATATGCCCAGAGGGGCCGAGATACCGAGATATGTGATATGCCCAGAGGGGCCGAGATACCGAGACATGTGTGATATTCCCAGAGGGGCCGAGATACCGAGACATGTGTGATATGCCCAGAGGGCCGAGATACCGAGACATGTGTGATATGCCTAGAGACGCCGAGATATCGAGACATATGAGATACGTACTTGCAGGTTTATGTCGGTCCAGTTTAAGCTGGCGGCATCCCAATTCGGTAAAAGCCAGGAGGGCTAACCGACGCTGGCGGCATCTCAATTCGGTAAAAGCCAGGGGGCTAACGACGCTGGCGGCATCTCAATTCGGTAAAAGCCAGGAGGGCTAACCGACGATGGCGGCATCTCAATTCGGTAAAAGCCAGGAGGGCTAACCGACGCTGGCGGCATCTCAATTCGGTAAAAGCCAGGAGGGCTAACCGACGCTGGCGGCATCTCAGTTCGGTGAAAGCCAGGAGGGCTAACCGACGCTGGCGGCATCCCAATTCGGTAAAAGCCAGGAGGGCTAACCGACGCTGGTGGCATCCGAGTTCGGTAAAGGCCAGGAGGGCTAAGAACCGGCATATAATGGTGACCATTCAGGCAACATATTTCCAGTACAAATTGTCCATCTCGTTGTTGATTCGGGTGAGCTCGGTCAACCGGATGTCGCATTTGGCCTGAAAGGCAAGGCTGTACGGTGCAGGAGGTTTCTGATACAGTTATTTATTTTTGTAAGTCTGTGCGCGACTCTGCGAGTCCCCCACAGCCTCGGGGACTAATGTCGGGGATGTAACCCGGGTACCCCAGAGTTGTTGGTGTTATGGAGCTATTAGAGGAGGCAGCAAGGAAATAAGTAAAAGGTGAAAGGAGATAAGGAAAATACAGAGAAAAGCAGTCTGGGCCGAGTTTGGCATGGCCCGGACCGGTATATCACTTCCTGGGCCGAGATTGGTCATTGCCGGCATACAATTACCTCGGCAGGGCCGAGTTATCTGCCGCACCCCGGGCGGCCGACATCAGATTAACCCGGAGTGGGCCGAGTTAGCCAACCCGGTGGACCGAGATGTCTAGTCCCGGTGGGCCGAGGTGCCCAGCGTTGGCAGGCCGCCATCTTCCCACCCCGGTTGGGCCTGGGCCAGCGCATCGATACCCCGGCTCCGCCACGACTCGGTCGTCTCCTACCTCGGACGGTCGTCATCCTCTCGCGCCCCACACCTCCGGGATCTCGGTATCCCGGCCGCCTCCTATTCCGGCATCCCAGCCTCGGTCTCCACCGCTCCAGGCCCGCGCATCATCGCCTCCCCGGCATCCCCTACCCCGGCAGTGGCTCAGCCGCCTCCGGCCACTTCAACCTCGGCCACAACCGCACGCTACGCCTCTGCCTCGGCGATCTCCCCCGACCCCGGTCGTCCTCACCTCCGCGCCCTGTGCCTTGCCGTCTCCAACCCGAGTTCTCCTCGACAAGGCCGTGCTCCTCTTCACCGCGCCTCCGACATGCGCCATCGCCTCCCACCTCAGGTACCTCCTCGACCTCGGCCTCGTCTGCCTCGGTTGGGCTGGGGCTCAGCCTGTCTCGGTTGGGCCGAGACTCCTCCAGGCTCCAGCTCGGCTGGGCCGAGATCTACAGGCCAGCTTCGGGCCAGGCAAGGCCTCCAGACCGGGATATACGACACCAGACCGAGACATCCATCGACCGACACCACCGAAGCTGCTCCATCGCTCGACATGTTAACGATTGTGACAATAATCGTGACCGAGACTTGCTGCCGGGATCACCCAATACTTCACCGATACAAGGCATTGGATACTGCCTGCCAGCTCAGGAGAAATATCTACGAGAGGATAAGGGTGCTGACTAGGAGATTCCCAGGACAAGCACTAGAAGACAAGTATAGTGGACTGACGTGACATGTGATGTGACTAGAGTACAAGTGGGACCCGTGCATAGTGTTCTTTGTCTCCTTGTCCCCTGGGCCTCCTCTATATAAAGGCACCAGGGGGAGGACATGGAGGGGGAGGCCGCACACGCACGGGAGCTCATTTTCCCCCTGCTTTCTCTTTGCTTGCTCTCTGTGCTGCTTAGCACCAGGCAGATATTTAGACATACAGCTCGAGGAGCCTTTGTACATATGACCTATACAGAGGAGAAATACACCGATAGGCTAGATGCTGCAGTAGGGGTTTTATCTCCTCACGAGAGCCCCGAAGCAGGGTAAATCCCGTGTTGATCTGTTTGTCTGTGTGCGCAATCCTGCGCGCTATCCCTCCCCGAATCCTGTAGCGTCCATCGGCCCCAAACTTAAGGCTATCCCTAGGCATCTGCGTGTTCCCACCACGACAATTAGTCAAAAAGAACTCACAAGTTTATGGCAAACAACTAGCAGGTTCAACATTAAGAACATGATTAAATTTATCCCAAGGAGGGCCGTTCACGGAGGCACAAGTACCCCGCTAGATCCCTCGACCTTAGCACGCAACTATGTTGTTTTCAAAAACCTTCAGACATGAGAAACTATCAAGTCCAACTACACCTTCAGCAATTTTAAGAGTTTGTAGTACGGTACAAGCTTTAATAACACAACCACTAATCAGATTTTTGCTTTAATTAACCAGCAAGCATTTAACATCTAATTTCTTAATATCTCAAAACATTTGCAAGGAATCAAGTTATCAAAGTTCAATGATCTACAAGACTATGCAAGTTTCTCCATTATACAACTACCACACACTTTAGCATTTTCTGTTCCAACCAGACGCCAATTATACAACTCTCCAAACAAATATAAGTGAAGCAAGAGAGTTCTTTCTATAAAAGAACTAATAGCTCTGAACAAGAGACATGAAAAACAAGAGGCATGATTGAAGCAAGAACTACATCGCTCAAAACACATGTAAGACCATTAGAAACTAGAGTATCGAGATGAGAGTTTTCCTTATCCTCTAAAGATAATTCTTGGGAATCCTTTGGAGGAGAAAAACCCACATCTACAATCCTCTTAATATAATTTGGACCCATGGCCCTAAAAAGATTAAGGATGCGAATTTTCCAAACATCATAATTTGTGCCATCGAATTTGAAACTGGGATCGTGCACTAATTCTGTAAACGACATCTTTACTCTCTAGGCGGTGAAGCCCAATAAAGAGAGCTGAGGCTCTGATACCAATTGAAAGGACAAGGATGTCGCCTAGAGGGGGGGTGAATAGGTGATTAAAACTTTTCGATTTAGGCTTGATAATTGCAGAATAAAACTAGGTGTTTAAATTAACAAGCCAACAACCTAAATATACTAGGCTCACCTATGTGCACCAACAACTTATGCTAAGCAAGACAAGCAACAAAGTGATAGCAATATAGAATACTTCAAGCACAAAGGCTATCACAATGTAAAGTACATAAGTAAAGAGCTCGGGTATAGAAATAACCGAGGCACGCGGAGACAAGGATGTATTCCCGAGTTCTTCCTTTTTAGGGGAGTACGTCTCGTTGGAGAGGTGTGAGATACCACAAAGGTCAACTCAACAGCCACAAAGGCTTCACTTTCTTCTCCGATGAACCGCACCACAAAGGTTTGGTTCACCTTCCACTATCCGAATCCTTCAAGGCGGAATCCGGAGCCTTTATAACAAGAATCCGAGGCACAACCCAAAACTGGATTGGGGGCTCCCGAACGGCTACAAGTGACCATAAAGGTCTCAACCACCACAAAGGCGTCTAGGGTCCAAAGACCCAAGAGTACGAACCGATGCACAAAGCAATGGCAAGAGCACAAGTGCTCAAATCCTTCACTCTCAAATCCCATCAAAAGCAAGTAATGCTTATGGGGGGAGAAGAGAGGAATAACAAAGTAGGAGAAACACCAAGAACTGCAAGATCAAGATCTACTAGGTTCCCCTCACTTAGAGGAGAGATGGATTGGTGGAATTGTAGATCTAGATCTCCTCTCACTTTTCCCTCAAAGATATGCAAGAATCATGGGAGGAATTGAGAGGGGACAACCTTTTCCAAGGTCAACAATGAAGGAGAGAGAGGTGGAAAAAGTGCTTGCTGCAGGAGGAAGAAGGGGAGGGGTATTTATAGCCCCTCCCGAAATAGAGCCGTTGCAGCCACTAAAGTCGGAACACCCGGTGCCAGACCCGGTGCCAGATCCGGCACCAGACCCGGTGCCAGATCCGGAATTAAGACCGGATTTAGGAAAAAGCTACTGTAGTCACCCGAAAGCGCCCGGTGCTTACCCAGAATTATTTCCGGACTGACCGGTGCCAGACCCGGTGTAAATTCCGGAATGACCCGGAATAACAGGTTTTGGACAGAAATAGCAAAACGAAAACTGCGATAACTTTTTCGCCCGGACTCCGATTTCGATGATCTTGGGCTCGTTGGAATCGCAATGAAGAGCCCTTCAAGACCATGTAGAGAAACATCATAGTCCATCATGTGAGGAGGGAGCCACAAGGAGAGAGTTTGACCTCTCTTAGAAAAGGCAAACTGGCAAACCCTCCAACATCAAAAACGCAACAAGATATGCATATGAAATCCATTTTTGATGAACTAGAGCTTGGTATGGAGATGAACGCAAGATCTAAATTCTCACATGAATAAAAGCCAAATAAGAACCAAGAAAGATGATATGCCAAGTATGCAAAGGTTTGAGCTCTCCACAAAGATGCGATCAAGTTACTCACTTGAGAGCCCCTCTTGATAGTACGCCGTCTATCCTATAACCCGGTCTCCCACTAACACCATGAGACCGGTAAAATAGAAACACTATCAAGATCATACCTTTGCCTTGCGCATTCCACTTGAGCTAGATGATGACGATCTTAACTCCCTCAAGTTGGAACACATTTTTTGATTGTGCTTGCTAGCACATGCTTGATGAAGACTTCTCCAATTACTCCCCCATACACCATTATGGGAGAGCCTTGCTAAGCTCCGTCTTCATAAATCCACTTGCACTTTATCTTCTTCTCTTGATATAGATGATGGCTTGGAGATAAACATGAATGTTCACTCAATCTTTTTTTCCAAGCCATGCTTACAATAAGCTCAACTCTAGGTGACCATTCTTCATATGACCCATTGGAAAGAACCTTGGTCATCATATAATCTTCTAGAGTCCAACACATGAACTCCAATCTTCTTCATGGACACGATCTATAAAGATATCTCAATGCAAACATTAGTCCATAGAGATTGTCATTAATTACCAAAACCACACATGAGGGCACATGCACTTTCAGTTGTCATCTTCTCTTTTTTTATTCCCTGTCGCATTCCTTTGATCCTTTCACATCTGCACAAGTATCGATGAATATGGTGAATTTTATTTTTCATCTCTCAACACTAGTACCACATATATTGATAGATGCCAACTCGGTATATTGAATTGATGCACGAACCAACTCAATGAAAAGTCCAAACGGGTGGAAAATGTTTAGCAATATATTTATATTTGACCCCCCCCCCACCCCCTCCCACTTTTAGGATAGTTTAGTGGTTAACTTGGGTTTGTTGTAGGCCACATAATTTTTTATTAATACTGCGTGAGCATGGTCCCTGATACCATATTAAATTGATGCACTAACCAACTCAACCAAACTGATGGAAGGGCTTGGTAATGTATTTTATTTTTCAACACTCGGAAGCCACTGCATCAAATAAAACTTCTTGTTCTAGCCAAGCAAGTTCAAAGGAGAATCATGACTTGCTATGCAATGCCGCATCACCCCAGACAAATGAGAAGAGGTGGGTGGCCTGCGCTCATTGCTTGAACCAATGTGGGTGAAAATGTCTGCTCTTATTAGTTAAAAACATGATTTAATTCTCAAATGTGTGATTTTCTACATTGTTAGCCTAAGTAAGTTAAGGGCATAAAAAAATTATTCCTCTTAGATCTAGGATCCTTATGATGGCGTTAAAAATAAAAGGCCACTAGGTATCGAAATTATCATTGTGTTTTTTTTTTCGTGTCCATTTAATGTTGAAATCTCCTTCAACATACATGTATGTTTATGCTTCTAGATGAAAAAAATTTACGTTGGCTAACAGTGTACTATGAGCGGGAGATAGTATGCGCTGCAAGTTCCGCTTGGCTTAAACAGGTTCCTACCAAGATAATATCCTTCGATGCTGGTTTAAGCGAAGAATTTGACAGAACAATGTCTAGCCCTTAGTTTTCTTGCTTGAGAACCCGGTGTAGAACCGGGAGTCTTTGTATTAAGTTTGGAAAGAGAGAAACATTGGGAAATCTGTTTTGCCTCCCACCCACAGACCCACTATCCAAAAAACACATTTTAAATGTCAAAAAATTCCAAACAAAGGACATTTTACATTCGCATACAAAGTTCGTGAAAAAGGGACATTTTTTGTGGCATGTGTAAGAAAACAAATTTCGGGGCTCCAAAATAACTTTTCACAAAACATTTTTTGTCTTTTTTTTTGACCCGGATCTTTTGTCTTTTTTACACAGCACACGAAAAATATCTTTTTTGCGAAACTTTGTGTGCCAAGATAGAATATTCGGATGTACACTCGAAATTTGTATTTTTTTTTAACATTTTAGAATACACTTAAAAAAATACTTTTTTACAACGAGTGCATCCAAAACTACTGAGTCAAAACACCGTGTCCAGAAACCTTGCCATACAATTGCTACAATCGCCTTTCGCCCCATTTTTCTCTCATAGCCATTTCTAGCTATCCACACGGGGCCTACCTCGTGCAGCCTAATCTGCACTGGTGCATCTACCAGCACGGCAAGGACAAAGACCATGAGGTTCGACAGGAACCTATTTTAACTCCACTGCAGTTGCCGTGTGGAAACCGCTGGAAGAGCATACGGAGCACCTTCACCCAGTCAGTTTGGTTTCTCGCGAGGTCATGTCGCGGGCGCCACCGTTGCCTCGCCGGTCTTGGTCGTCGTCGTCGACCCAGCAATGGCCATCACAGAGGCTGGCTGGGCCCGCCTGCATTTATACGTGGCCCTACGAAGTCAGGACTTTTAACTACACAAGTGAAACGAGGCCCACACGAGTCAACACAGGACCCACATTCCGCGCCCCCCTCGTCTTCTACTACTGCTCTGCTTCGCTTTACTACATAGCCGCCACCGCATTCTGTCACCCGAAAACGCCCAGCGAAACACCATGGCCTCGCACCACCGACGGCACCTCCCCTCCTACCTGGCCCTCCTCGTCGCCTTCCTCCTCCCGCCGCTAGTCGCTTCCCAGTGGCAGAAGTGCGACCAGAGCGGCAACTTCACCACGAACAGCACCTACCAGGCCAACATCCGGGCCCTCTCCCTCACCCTTCCCAAGAACGCCTCCTCCTCGCGGACGCTCTTCGCCTTCGCCAGCGTCGGCACCGTTCCGGACATCGTCTACGCGCTCACGCTCTGCCGCGGCGACGCTAACGCCTCCGCCTGTGGCAACTGCGTCTCCACCGGCTTCCAGGACGCGCAGAACCTCTGCCCCTACAACAAGAAGGTCACCGTCTACTACGACGACTGCTACCTCCGCTTCTCCAACCAGAACTTCCTCGCCTCCACCAGCGGCAGCGACAACGACCCATTAATTCTGCTCAACACCGGGAACACGACCGCGCCAGTGAAGGTGTTCGACGACGCCGTGGGCGTCCTCCTGAACGCCACCGCCGATTACGCAGCTGCGAAATCATCCAGGAGATTCGGCACGGGGGAGGAGGGCTTCGGGACCTTCGACAAGAAAAACCCAAAGATCTACGGGCTGGCGCAGTGCACGCCGGACATGGCACAGGCCGATTGCCGGAGCTGCCTCGAAAATATCATCCTCATGATGCCCCGGTATTTGAGCGGGAGGCCGGGCGGCCGGATTCTAGGAGTGCGGTGCAATTACAGGTATGAGCAGTATCCTTTCTTCACCGGAACTTCGCTGCTGCAGCTCCCAGCGCCATCCATGGGGGCAGCTCCAGCTCCATCTCCAGCGCCGGTAAACGCGACGCCTGTCTCGCCACCGCCCGGAGGAGGTGAGCCTCGAGATTTGACTTCATGTTATTTGCACCATTTATTCAATAGACCAGAGGTAATTGCGAACTTCAGGGAAAAAACAGTGAGATTCGATCTGTGAAGAATCGAAAACCTAGAAACTCAAGGTGAACTGGATCGGAGTATATAATTCGATTCTAACATATAAATATTGACTGTCAACACCAACCAGGGGCCTTCTTTTACTGTCTGTTTTGTTTGTACTAAAAGTACTCAGATCTTCAGAGCCCTTTAATTAGTGTAAAGAATACAGAAGCAATTGGTTTATAGGACAACTGGCAGAAAACGAAACCTGGGCAAACTAGTAAACGTCGGAAAGATCATTCTCAAGCAACTTTAGAAATTTCCATTGTTCGGTCTTGACTTCTGTGCACTCCCGTAGCTATCAGTAGCTTGACTGAACAACAGGGAGAATTATAAGAGTCCCGAGTGTTCTGACGACCTGGCCGGCTGTGCATATCCTGGCTATGATTGCTAGCCATAGAAACTCTCCTGCAAAGGGTGCGTGGTTGAATTCAGAGCACTCTTCCATGATTTTGTCTAAGCAGGAATAAATTCACGTACTAAGTATCTTTGTCTGCTGGTGTGTGTGCAATAGTACGGTGTTTTTCCCTTTGAAGTCAGGGCAAATAACATGGTTTCGTTCTTTGTTGGCTAGCTGGGTTCATAAAACAAGTGATAACTAAAAGTGCAACTGTTATTATTTCCAAGAGAATATATTCTTTGGAATTGGAACTCAGGCGAAATAACATATTCAGACTGGCTACCTATGTCCATGTCAAGACATAAAGCTTTCAGCACTATGAAAATCAAAGATAGGACTTTTCTCCTAGTAATCCTTTTGGAGTTATCGACATACGAGCTTCACTATGTAAAAATGTCTACAAAAGGCAGATTCATCATCTTCGTTAGAATCTTGTAGCATTCTCTTCAGTGTGTCTTGTACTGACCGGCGCCTTTCGTTTACAGGAAGCACAAGGAATGGAGCTGCTAGAATTTTAGCCATTACACTGCCGATAGTCGCTGCAATACTGGCTTCTGTTGTAATTTGCCTTTGTCTGTGGAGGAAAAAGAGCAAACCGGCACGAAAGGCATCAGTATCATGTAAGTCCTTTTAGTTAGTTCCAAATCCATTATTTTACACAAATGGAATCAATGTTTCGGACGTTCTGTACAATTGAAACTAGGGTTTTGTTTGACAGTGACATCATTTCCACATGAAAGTAGTTCCATTCTTGCATAATACCATATTAAAGTGTCTTTTTCTATGATAGATCCAACCAATCCGGAGGACATAGAGAGTATTGATTCAATCATTCTCGATCTATCAACTCTACGAGCCGCGACAAATAATTTTGACGAAAGCAATAAACTGGGTGAAGGAGGGTTTGGTGTGGTTTATAAGGTGCTAATTATATCATTCACACCGATTTTTTGTTTTGTGTGTACAATTCTAGTAAATAAATATCTGCATTTGTGCAGGGAATTCTTCCTGGCGATGAAGAAATAGCAGTTAAAAGGCTCTCACAAAGTTCTCGGCAAGGGATAGAGGAGCTGAAAAATGAGCTTGTTTTGGTTGCTAAACTTCAACACAAGAATTTAGTGAGACTTGTCGGTGTTTGCTTGGAAGAACAAGAAAAATTACTTGTGTACGAGTACATGCCGAACAAAAGCCTCGACACCGTTCTTTTTGGTAGAGTACCGCATCACCATTTTGCAACAGTGAAAAGACATCTAAAATATACTGTGTGCAGTTCTGAGGTTTCTTTTTCTGTGCGGCAGATCCTGATAGGAGCAGTCAGCTAGACTGGGGGAAGAGATTTAGGATAGTGAATGGGATTGCGCGGGGCTTACAGTATCTTCATGAAGATTCTCAGCTGAAGATAATTCATCGAGACCTCAAAGCGAGCAATGTTCTGTTAGATTCTGAATTTATTCCTAAGATTTCTGATTTTGGCTTAGCAAGGCTCTTTGGCAGTGATCAATCACAAGATGTCACCAACCGTGTCGTTGGAACCTAGTAAGTGCTAGTCACATTGCCTTGTAAGATTTTTGAAAATGCATAACTCCATAACATAATCTTGTATTGCAGTGGATACATGGCCCCTGAGTACGCTATGCGTGGGACTTACTCTATCAAGTCCGATGTGTTCAGCTTCGGCGTTTTGATTTTAGAGATCGTCACAGGAAGAAGAAACAATGTCGCATATGACTCCGAGCAATCTGTTGATCTCTTGAGTTTGGTGAGTATTTTGACTATTACAAACTTCAGGTGTTAGATAAAGCTACAATTAATAATAATAATAGTATTAGGCGAAGGGGATTTCCTGCTTTGTTTCTGCACTGGAATGCTGGAGAACTTATGATATTATTCCCATTTAGATAGTGGAACCTGGTCCCTTTATGGGAGCCGTATGGAAATGTTTAATAACAATAATACCAATATATCTATACTTCTTATAAGATAAAACCCCACTAACATGTATTAAATTATTTTATCTCTACATGCAATGTGTCAACATCATCCACTGTTTGAGCCATTCATTTATCCATGTCATCACCACATCATCCACTTTGAGACATTCATTTATCCATGTTATTTCATATTTATGACTCCCTCCGTTCCTTGATGTAAGGTGCTTCTTTTTCCCAATATATAGAGTGTACTTCTTTCCACCACTCATCTTTTTTTTTTTTAAAGATCTGATTATGTTTCCTCATCTCATGCAAACTCCTCTTTTTCCCAAGTAAATTAGCCAGAGGTAATTCCATCCTAAACTGGTGTAATTGTTTCTTTCATGAGAATTATTTAATTTTCGTGCCAAAACTTATACACCCTACACATAGGAACGGAGGGAGTAATAATATTCATTCATACATGCAAGCTATTCACATTATAAATTCTTTTAGCCATACAAGTTTGCACATCATTAATTGTTAGTGGTTATATATGAACATTTCATGTTAATTAAATATAGATTTTCGACTATTTTGTCTAATCAATCAGGCTCCATATTCCCGAGATTTTTTTTCGTGCATCAAATATTCTTCTTTTATACTATAATTATTTAATGTTCCCGCCGCAATACGCATGGGGTATCTTTCTAGTAATAATATAATTCACTTACCTACTGCAGGTATGGGAGCACTGGACAATGGGTACAATTGTAGAGATCATGGACTCGTCCATGACTAGCCATTCTCCTGGAGACCAGATGCTGAAGTGCATTCACATAGGACTTTTATGTGTTCAAGAAGATCCGGCAGATAGACCGATGATGTCGATGGTGAATATCATGCTTAGCAGCGGCACTGTGTCTCTCCAAGCTCCATCCAGGCCAGCCTTTTGCATCCAAAAGAGTGGCACCAACGACTCATACATGCACACAGAGCCATACCGAGGAATCTCAGAGTCTGCAAGCAGGTCGCCTATGTCACCCAACGAAGTTTCGATTACTGAACTTGAGCCGAGATAAGTCTGAGAGTGATCTTGAGTTCATTTTGTGCGCCATTCTTGCCCGAAATAACCAATTTTTATGTAATGATAAGCCCTACTTCATAATTCCTCCGTCCCCCTCGTGGTGGTAGTGTGGTACTGTGGTAGTAGATATTTTACTGAGCATTGGAAGAATACACCTGTGTAACTATCTGGGGCTGTCTACTAGTCGGGTGACTGAACATAAATCATGCATAACGTCCTCTTCTCGCAAGGGCCCGAAAACTGCGATCATCGTCATCATTTGGGAGATCTAGAAGGAAAGAAAAGACAGGGTTTTCAGTAAAAAGTTCGCAATGCCATCCCTTCTTTTCTAATGCATAAAAAACGAAGGCAAAAACTGGATTCTCGTGGAGCTGAGAAGCTGGCAGAAATAGTCGGCTGATTACTACTTTATGTTATTTTTCTTTTGGCCTAGGCCTCGGTTGTGTTTGCTCCTCCGAAATCACTATAAAAGGCAAAACTTTTGCTTAAAAAAATCATGCATAAGCCACATTCTTAGTCATACTATAATTTTCTTGAAGCTGTACTTTCCCGACCGTATATATCTTTTTATTCGTTTTTGACATAGTATAGACAAGACTAGCGGAAATACGTTTTGGATCTCGGGCACCAGTGCTCCTGGTGCCCAATTTTTTTTAAACTTTATTCTTTTGCCAAAAAATCACAAAAAAAATCACACAGGTAGTAGTCTACATGTGTGCTTAACTCATAAATTTGCAAAAAATAATTCGAAATAATTTGACCTGTGCAAAAATAAGAAATCTGGGCATGTTTGCACGTTTTTGAATTTGCTTTGTTGACTGCTGATATTTGTTATTTTCACACAGCCTGCAAACATTAACATTTTTTTTGCAAATTTTTCCTATGGTAATGAACATTCAAATCTACATGCTTGATTTTTTCAGAATTTTATGTGTAACAACAATTTTTTGGAAAAAAAAAAAATTGGGGCACCAGGAGCACTGGTGCCCGGGAGCCAAAACTCCGCTCTCCAAGACTAGAGGCTAAAAGTTAGATGCTAGCCAATACAACTATACAAGGCACATACAACTAAGCTAAGTTAGATGAATGAACTGAACCAAGTTGACATGAGCCCTTTAATCGATCTTTGAATCTCTTCCTATACCCGAAAATGTCAGTAGAATCTCCTCGAAGCTAAAATCAATTCTTGTGGTTCAAATAGCCAATGCAACCAGCATAATAATCTGCATGGAAAAAGAAATCACTGACTTTAGGCTAAAAAAAATAACTTAAAATTCAGTAGATGTTGGAGCAGTCCGAGGGACAAATAAAGTTCGAGCACATGGATGCAAATTGGCAGTGAAATAACAAGTGATTTCGTGTTTCCAAGCAACGACCATTGAAAATTCATTGTTACAAAAAATAATCTCGCTAAGCGCAAATGGAAATGGAATGGACGTAAGAAACACGTGTGTGATTCTGAGAAGTCTATTTACCGTCTATTTATCTCTTGTCGTTTTACTCTGCTTTTTTTGGAGAATTGTGAATTCCACTTTTTACCCTATAGTTATGCATTTGTGATACTAATAGTGAAACATCATTTAGATTACCCATTAATACATTTGAACCCTCTTTCCTCTTTTTCTGATGCATTTCTGTTGGGCAAGTTGTGAGGTTGAAAGTGCATGGTGTCCCCATGTATGGTTTTGTTAATTAATGACAATCCTTATGGACTAATGTTTGTGTTGAGTTATTCTTGTAGGTTTGTCCGTTGGCATCGATTGAACTCCATGTGTTGGATTTAAGGTTGTATGCCATCAAGATCATTGATTATAATGGACATATTTGATATGATCAAGAAGATGAAAAGATACAAGGTTGATCAAGACTAAGTGCAAAGAGTGGATTCAAGTTGATCAACACACAAAGCTAAATGTTATACCATGTGGGATCATGTGATCCAATGGTATGGTAAGAAATTGTCCATATAGCTTTGTGAACTAACCCAT
This sequence comes from Poa pratensis, assembly GCA_947311845.1. Lineage (NCBI taxonomy): Eukaryota > Viridiplantae > Streptophyta > Magnoliopsida > Poales > Poaceae > Poa > Poa pratensis. The sequence continues at coordinate 36,148,468 of CAMZMU010000093.1, read as the reverse complement.
TATGTGTGTGTGGCTTTCCTTTGTTAGGGTTAGGTATCTTTCAATGGGCTTGTATCAAAAGGAAGATTTCTTATAGCTCATGGAAGATAATATCAAGTGGTGATCGTCATCAAGGTTGAGATGTGCAAGTTCAAGATGGACATCTAGAAGATATCATATGCTTGAAGCTTGTAACCCATTTGGAGATAATGGTCAAGTGAAGATGTTCCTAAGAGAGGCACTCCCATCTTGGTGTATGGGGAGCGATATGTGAGTCTTCACCAAGTAAAGCGCAATCAAGAAAGGTGGTCCACTTGAAGAGATCAAGAACATCATCATCTAGCTCAAGTGGAATGCGCAAGGCAAAGGTATGTTCTTGATAGGGTTTCTATTTTACCGGTCTCATGGTGTTAGTGGGAGACCGGGTTATAGGATATATGCCGTACTATCAAGAGGGGCTCTCAAGTGAGTAACTTGATCGCATCTTTGTGGAGAGCTCAAACCTTTGCATATTTGGCATATCATCTTTCTTGGCTCTTATTTGGCTTTTATCCATGTGAGAATTTAGAGCTTGTGTTCATCTCCATATCAAGCTCTAGTTCATCAAAAACGGATTTCACATGAATATCTTGTTGCGTTTTTGTTGTTGGAGGTTTTACCGGTTGTTCTTTTTAGAGAGGTTTCACCTTTCTACATTTGGTTTTATCTTCCCTTGTTGGACTATGATGTTTCTTTGCATAATATTTTCGTGCTCGTTGTGGTGATTCCAACGAGCCCAAGAACATCGAAAACGGAGTCCGGATGCAAAACTTATTGTCGTTTTCGTATCGGTGTTTCTGCAGTTTTATGGGGGGCGGAAATTCCGGACTTTAGGTCGGAAATATCCGGCACTATTTCCGGCCCTGTTCTTGCCAGAGTCCGGTAGCGAAAATCGTAAGTGACTTAGCCGTTTTTCAGAGGTCCAGAAATATCCGGACTTGCACCGGAAATTTCCGGTCCGATGTTTTTCCAGCAACGGCTTCTTTTTGTGAGGACCTATATAAGTTCTCCTTCTTCCCCAATGGTTCCCCAATCATTTGAGCTCGTTTTTCTGTCTCTCCCACCATTGTTGACCTTGGAAAGCTGGCCCCTCTCTCAATCCCTCCCATAATTCTTGCATATCTTTGAGGGAAAAGTGAGAGGAGATCTAGATCTACAATTCCACCAATCCATTTCTCCTCTAAGTGAGGGGAACCTAGTAGATCTTGATCTTGGAGTTCTTGTGTGGTTCTCTTCTTTGTTCTTCCTCTCTTCTCCCCCCACAAGCATTAGTTGATTTTGGTGGGATTTGGGAGTGAAGAACTTGAGCACTTCTTGTGTTCTTGCCATTGCATTTTGTTGTATCGGTTTGCTCTCTCCACGAGGATTCGTGGAAGTGAAAGTTCGTGAGTTTGTTACTCTTGGGTCGTTGGACCCTAGACGGTGATTGAGACCTTTTGTGGTCACTTGGGAGCTCCCAATCTTTTTGTAGGTTGTGCCTCAAGATTGTTGTAAGGGACTCGATTTGCGCCCAAAAGGAAATCAATAGTGGAAGGTGAACCGAGCTTTTGGGCAAGGTTCATCGGAGAATAGGGTGAGGCCATTTGTGGCGTCTTGAGTTTGAAACTCACACCCCTCCAACGAGACGTACTCCCCTAAAAAGGAGGAACTCGGGAATACATCATCGTCTCCGCGTACCTCGGTTATTTCTATACCCGAGCTCTTTACTTATGCACTTTACATTGTGATAGCCTTCGTGCTTGAAGTCCTTTATCTTGCTATCACCTTGTTGCTTGTCTTGCTTAGCATAAGTTGTTGGTGCACATAGGTGAACCTACTATTTTTAGGTTGTATGCTTATTAAATTAAAACACCTAGTTTTATTCCGCATTTATCAAGCCTAAACCGAGAAAGTTTTAAATCGCCTATTCACCCCCCCTTAGCCGACATCCTTGTCCTTTCAGAAGTGATGATTGAGCCTAAAGATATTAAGGACAACAACGAGGAATTGAACATGCGGTGAAATTACTTCACATAGCGAAACATCGTTTAGATTACCCATTAAAACATTTGAACCCTCCTTCCTCTTTTTTTGATTCATTTCTGTTGGGCAAGTTGTGAGGTGATGATTGAGTCTAGAGATATTAAGGATAACAATGAGGAATTGAACATGCGGTGAAGTGAAAGCTGAACATTATCGTCGCTAGCGCTCTACGATCGTTACATATTTTGACACACCACTTGGTACTATAATGCCGGTTTATTCTATCGAATCATGCAGAATGAAAAATGGCGTAAAACATGTTAATATTTTTATATATGGCATATTTCTGATTTTGTTTCACTAAATGGGTAGTAAGTTTCACAAATGCGCAAGTATGGGGTAAAAAGTGTAATTCGCTCTTACTTTTAATATTTCTCCCATTCGACATGACAAATATGTTCGGAAATTCGCTAAATGGATTGACAAAGCAACAACAACTCAGATTCGTATAGCGATTGTGCTTTGGTTTGGTCTTTATGGAACGGTAGAAACCACTTCGAATGTGAGTAGAAAAAGCCACGTCAAGGCTGATATGTGTACATAATCGTTGACGCGTCTGTCGGACTTGGGAGGTCTAAACTGGTGTCGCAATCCAATACATTATAATCTCTCCGTTCACGAACAATTGTACATCTAGTTTGTACTAAGTCAAACTTATATAAATTTCACCAACTTCATCGAAAAGAGTAACAACACATATAAGATCAAATTGATATATTTTGAAACTTTATTACGAAACAAATATAGTGTCATAAATATTGACACATTTCTCTACAAAATCTAAATGTACACTTATTGGCACGGAGGGAGTACATGGGTGTGGCCGTCGGGTCGTGTCACTCACTTTTCTCCTGTTGGCGCACCACGTCAGTATATATATGTACAGGTACAGCTGCCATCTCTGCGTCATCCACGGCTTAATCTACGGGATCAAATTAATTCTTCATCATGTTTCAAGTCAAACCATCGTTCCTGCAACTATGATTACTCCACAAGTACAGAGCACAGACCAGCAAACCTGTTACCAACGGTGGCCACGCCGGCGGTTTTCCGCGACCACATGGCGACGCGCCAGGGCGCTCTCGCCCCCCTCGCCGCCGCAATCCTCGTCGCGTTCCTCCTCGCGCCGCCGACCGCCGCCCAGCCGCCGTGGCAGATCTGCGGCCAGAGCGGCAACTACGCGGCGAACAGCACCTACCAATCCAACATCGGGCGGCTCTCCGCCGCCCTCCCCAAGAACGCCTCCGCCTCCCCGACGCTCTTCGCCACCGGGACCGTCGGCTCCGTCCCGATATCGCCTACGCCCTCGCGCTCTGCCGCGGCGACACCAACGCTTCGTCGTGCCGGGCCTGCGTCACCAACGCCTTCCAGGACGCGCAGCAGCTCTGCGCCTTCAACAAGGACGCGGCCGTCTTCTACGACCCCTGCTACCTCCGCTTCTCCAACCAGAACTTCCTCGCCTCCACCGACAACGGCAACCCCATCATCCTCGAGAACACGCAGAACGTGAGCTCGCCGGTGGACGCGTTCGACGCCGCCGTCCAGACGCTCCTCAACGCCACCGGCAGCTACGCGGCGGCAAACTCGTCCAGGCGCTTCGCCACGGGGGAGGAAGGGTTCGACAGCAGCAACCCCACCATCTACGGGCTCGTTCAGTGCACGCCGGACATGTCGCCCGCCGACTGCAGGAGCTGCCTCGGGGGAATAATTACGCTCATGCCGCAGTATCTCAGCGGGAGGATGGGCGGGAGGATTATTGGGGTGCGCTGCAATTTCAGGTACGAGGTGTATCCTTTCTTCTCCGGAAGCCCAGCTCTGCGCTTGCCAGCACCTACAGCGCCAGCTCGCCCCCTTCGCCTGTTAACATGACGCCGACGGCAACCACAGGAGGTGAATTGCAAACACACAACATTACCTCAATTTTGTAGTTTTTTCACATACCTGTGTGCGGCTTAAACTACGGTTGATTGGCTTTCGTCGTTTGTTCCTTTTCTATTTTTTCAGAGAACGTTGTTACTTTCTGAGTTAAATCATCTTCTGAATTACTGTTCTGTAGAAATGCCCAGTTAAAAATCCGAGACAAGCGAGCAATATCATCTGAATTGCAGGGAACTGATTCTCTGGAAACTGAACTGTCAACGAAATTTGGTAGAGCTAACTCATCATTATACACATAGCATAGAGTTCTGTTTTGTTTAGTTGATGATATAGACATCTCTGTAGTCCCGTCCCTCTCAATTATGCTTTAGCATGCAATCCACACAGACTTTTCCGTGAAGCAGTCAGTTATATTCCAAGTGGGCGGTATTAGACGCCAGCACTACAACGTTGAATGGAAATAAGGAAGTCTAAATCGCATATTTTTTGGTTGTTGGGATGTATCCTGAATAGCATATTATGACTTCTAGTGCTACACTACTAGTTATCCCTATCATGTATATGGGCCAAACTGCACTAAGCTTCCCAGTGCCTTCGCTTCAAACCTCAAAGTTGACTGCAAGGGGAATGAGTCTATGCATCTTTACCAAAGAAACTTAATTCCAGCAAATGTGTTAGCGACTAGCACCATCTTTCTTCAGAATATCCTGAGCCGTTACTATTGTATACCAAATAACTTTTTCTCAAATTGATGGCATCTGTTCACAGGAAAATCAGGAAACAAGACGGTGGTTGTTCTAGCAATTGTGCTGCCTATAGTTGCTGCAGTTCTGGCCATCACTGCCGTTTGTCTCTGTTATTTGAGGAGGAGAAGGAGAAGACCAGCGAGCAGTGAGCAACCACTTTGTATGTTGTCTTAAACTTTTAACATTTTTGAATCAATGAATAGATAGCAAGAAAACAAATGAACTTACCATCGCCTTCGCTTCGACCCACTAAAGAGAAGTTTGGATGAGGGGTACTCCCTCCGTTCCATATTTTATTTGGAGTTCTAGCTCTGTTTTAAGTTAAACCTCTCTCTCTATTTCAGAAAAAGTCGAACTTCTCTATATTTGCTCAAAATTGATACAAAAATGTGCTAATATCTATAGCATCAAATATATATAGTACATAAATATTTTCCATGATTCTAATATTAGTAATTCTATATTGTAGATATTGATTTATTTTCTATTGACATGGTCAAACTTAAATATATATTGACTTACTACGTAGCTAGAACTTCAAATAATTTGGACGGTGGGGGTACTTCTTTGGGATTTTTGAACTAAACCATTAGGAGTTGCACTCAGAGCACACTTAACGGAGCAGTAGGGGAAAATAGCATCTACTCTTGGAATATCTGAATTTATTTTTAGGCTCAATTTCATTATCACCTGAAACTAAAACAAGTGCTTCTAGTTCAAAAACATAAAGTATCATATATGTGGTGGAATTTTCCGCAGTGTCATAATGCATCTCTGTGTGCTTTCTTCCTGCTTTCTTACAGATTCAACTAATCATGAGGAGATTGAAAGCATTGATTCACTTATTATTGATCTATCAACCTTACGTGCTGCGACGAGTAACTTTGCTGAGGCAAATAAGCTTGGTGAAGGAGGATTTGGTGCAGTTTATAAGGTACTAGCCATACCAATGCACTAACATATTCTTTTCAGCTTCAACAAGTAATTGCTTACACTTGTGCAGGTAGACCTTTTTATAAGGTACTAGCCATACCAATTCTCCATGCTCTTTTCAGCTTCAATAAGTAATCGCTTACACTTATGCAGGGAGACCTTCCTGATGGTCAAGAAATTGCAGTGAAGAGGCTCTCCAAGAGTTCAGGGCAAGGAATAGGAGAGCTCAAGAATGAGCTTGTTTTGGTTGCCAAGCTTCAACATAAGAATCTTGTCAGGCTTGTTGGTGTATGCTTGCAAGAGCATGAGAAACTGCTTGTGTACGAATACATGCCCAACAGAAGCATTGACACCATTCTTTTTGGTACTAATTCCAACAATTATTTCAGTAATAGCACAACTATTACTAAAACTAAGCATTGCATGGAAAATTCCTTAGGATTTTATTTTGTCCAAATACCTGGGTGTTTAGACTTGGGTGTCCCATATTCCCACCGTTAACTTATTATGGTTGCAAAACTAGACTTTACTGATTCACTGCTTCTTGTTCAAATGACAGATCAAGAGAGAAGTAAGAGCTAGACTGGGGAAAGAGATCAAAGATAATAAGTGGGATTGCTCGAGGTTTACAATATCTTCATGAAGATTCACAACTGAGAATAATTCACCGGGACCTCAAAGCAAGCAATGTTCTGTTAGACTCTGATTACACTCCTAAGATTTCAGACTTTGGCTTGGCAAGGCTATTTGGAGCAGATCAATCACGGGAGGTCACAAACCGTGTTGTTGGAACATAGTAAGTATGGTCCAATTAGTCTGACGATATTCAAATGGCATGTCAACTATATTATTAACATTATGCTCCTATTGCAGTGGATACATGGCCCCAGAGTATGCAATGCGTGGCCACTATTCTATAAAGTCGGATGTGTTTAGCTTTGGCGTTTTGATGTTAGAATTTGTGACAGGAAGACGAAGCAGTGGCTCCTATAACTTCGACGAGTCTGTCGATCTCTTAAGTCTCGTAAGTTCTTTATGCTGGTCCTGAACTCTTATGGAAATAAATTTTCGTCAAAATACTGAGTGCTATTTTGATACAGATATGGGAACACTGGAGCACGGGGACAGTTACAGAACTCATAGATTCATCTCTGAGAAGTCATGCACCAGGAGACCAGGTGGTGAAGATTTTTCACATCGGGCTGCTCTGCGTTCAAGATAACCCAGCAGATAGGCCTATGATGTCGACAATAAATATCATGCTTAGCAGTAACACCGTGTCTCTCCAGTCTCCATCAAAGCCATCATTTTTCATCACCAAGAGTGTCACAGACTCAAATCCATACTCGGAGTCGTCATACCCTACGGCTTCCCAGTCGACCGGTAAGCCAGGCATGTCATCGCCAAATGAAGTTTCAATCACAGAGCTTGAACCAAGATGAGGAAAGGATGACAACACATAATCGGTTTGTTTTCTTAAAAGGCCCTGGTACATTTCTGCTACTAGATTTTTAGTATTTTTCCCATTCGTGAAACAGTTTCTATAAATAGATCAAACATCAGATTACATGTTTGTAACTTTTCCAATTGGAAAATTTTAGAACAAAGGCATCCCTACTTGTCTAGTTGTGTAAAGTACTAGAGAAAGCCCTACTTGTCTAGTTGTGTATTAAAAACAGCCAAGAACTGGGGAAACCAGTTTACAGGCCAGCAGAAAATATTGTTCCCATCACGAGTTCACGACCCTTGCAGTTGCAGGTTTGTGTCGCTGGGACACATCCTACTATATCTCTATCTCTAGTCGTGCACGTATATACTTCTAACATTCTCGCTCAGTCATAGTGGTAGTAAAGCGAACGAATGCGACTGGATTTAAAGTATCGCGGTTATGTCGTCTTCTCCGCTATATAAATTGTGCGTGTCTCTCATGGGTCGGCAGCTAGTGCGGTGACTGTGTCCCTTCTAGTGCTTTCCTTGTCTCTCCTCTCTTCACTCCCGCAGTCACAGCGGAAGTGTCGTGTACCCTATTGATGACGCAGTCGCTTTGAGTGTGATTGTTACCGATGAGTTCCTATAGATGTTGTCCTTGATATCGATGTTGAGATATCTAATCATGTAGTAGCCTTGGTCGAGATAGTCGTGGTAGTATTGTAGTCGGTGTAGATGCAATTGGCGGAGGTGCAAAAAAAAGCGCTATGCGCTATGTGTATGACAGAGATGCAATCGAGAATGGTTTGCACTTTAAGGGTACCGTCGTGGGTGTTTGCGGATGTCAGAGGACGGGGTCGTAGTTGAGACTTTGAGTCCACAGTTTTGCCAAAAATGACACAATGATTTTATCATGACCATGTGCACTGTTGTAGGGGTCATAAAAAATGATATCGGTGTATCGATAATTTTTCTTCCGGCGGATGCAGTTCATGTCGTCGTCGGTGTCAAGTTGATCACCTGCTGTTCCACTGCTCCCTGACCAGTTGGTCGGGAAAATTTTGATGTGTGGTTTGGATCTCGTTAGACCACCCAAAAGTGTTGTGGACTAGCTGGTGGGTGGATCGATTCATTCCTAGTGTCCCAGTGCAAATTGGTGGGGGTGCTGCTGTTTGCTGGACTATTTGGAGAACTATAAATGAAGATTGCTTCAGTCATAAGTTTTAGATGACCCTTCAACTGCCATATATAGGCTTTGTAACATGATTAATTCTTGGGCAATATTGCACAAAAACAAAGGTCGAAAATTCTTGAGAAAGGAGTAGAGAGGATCAAGCTGGTGATGTGGGAAATCTTCTCAATCTCTCATGGCTGAGCTCTGGCGAGGCTGATGAACTGGAAGTTTCTTGGTCTATGTCTTTCACTATGTGGTTATTTTCACTGTTTTATAAGATGATTTCGTGTGTTGTGGTTTGAGGCAGGGAAAAACATTTCATTGAAATTTCGTGAAATTAACCATTCTCGTTGATGGGCGAAAAAAGTTAATATCAGCCAAAACTTCAATTAAATTTGAAAAAGCCACATATGCAATGCTTATAATAGAAACAAATCAAGTTTCCATCACAACCTTGGTTTCAGACTTTCAGTGCATTGCTCTAGCGTCCACACAATAATTTTTTAGTCGCAGGTTCAAATCAGTACCATCACATTTAATTTTGCTAAGAGCTCCTTCGACGCATTTATTTGATTTACTGGGTAGAAATGAAATGAAAGGATTAGAAACATGAATTGACTTAAAGTGCCAAGAAATTCACCGGAACTTTAAGATGATGTTTACAATTCCATGACATCCAAACACGTTGGGTATGAAATCTCAATTGAATTCCATGATTCCGGCCAAAATGATGGCTACCAAACGAAGCCTTCGTGTTGTAAGTGACAGCTGGTGCTTTGCTACATTTTCTGTTTGCTTGTTTCTTTTTCTTCCTTTCGTTTGTATCATGTAGAAATTGGCGGTTTCATTAATAGAAATCAATAATGGGAGCTCATTATCTAAAAAAAGAAATCTTTATTCATGCAAATGAAAAGGCGGGGATCCTGCCAGTTTATCAGGAAAAATTGTGTTTGTGAATTTACCACTTACATTATTTCTGATTCTGATTTACAACTCAAACTACTGTGCGTATATGCAGGTTGCTATAGTGACTGGAATTTTCAAAGTGCATATTTGACTTGACTCTTGAGAATGATTTTCCGCACTAGTCTTGTTTGTGTTTCGCTTGTATAGTGTACAACTCTACGAAAAACTTATCTAGGAAATGGGTAAGTGACTGTGAGCCCATTCACGGAGATATTTTCAAAGATCACCTCAGACCGATTGTACACGTAGATGCCTTGCTGGCATGGTGGAGAAGGTGAGCTTGAGTCTTCCCCGAAGAAGAATGCAGGCTGTGCTGGTAGCTGAAGCTCCATGTCTTCCCTGTTCAACATGAAAATGATGGATGGAATGTCAGGCCTGTCGTCAGGATCTGATTGGACGCAGAGCAACCCAATGTGGATACATCTTAGTGCTTGGATTCGAGAGTGCCCTTCAAGTGTTTGATCGATCATTTCTGATAATGTCCCTTTCGTCCAACAAGTCCATACCTGTTCCCATCAGTTTGTTACATGAAAATTTACTTTGAGACATGATAACATAGTTGATGCGACAAATCCACTTACATCACTTAGGAGATTCACCGTGTCCGTGTCGCAATCATCATAGCTGCAGTTCCTCCTCTTGGTTACAATTTCAAGCGTCAATACTCCAAAACTGAAAATATCAATCTTTGGTGACACATTTCCATGTATTGCATACTCTGGCGCCATATACCCGCTGCAGAAGATTACTAGTTAGGCATAGAAGCACAGATTTTGATATCTGCAGTATAAGAGAGTACTCTTGTATGCACGAGCTTACTATGTTCCGACAACTCTAGTTGTCTTGGTTTGAGTATGGCCTCCTACTTGTAGCCTAGCTAATCCAAAGTCTGCAATCTTGGGATCCATTGCATCGTCGAGCAGAATGTTGTTAGCCTTCAGGTCTCGGTGGATGATCCTTACGCTTGAGTCCTCGTGAAGATACATTATTCCCTTTGCAATTCCGAGAATGATGTTGTACTCTTCATCCCAATTTAGTGTATTTCTTCTACTAGAATCTTCTGCAAAACGGTTAGATTTTATTATGAGCTGCGTTGACAAAAGATAATAAAGAACCATCATACTAACTTGGTTATGCAAACTTCAAATATTCCTTACACTAATAAGTACTTGTCCAAACTATGGACGGGTAGCAACTTGCTTGTCAGAAATACTATAGTGATTATGAATGGTTGGATTAAACAAAGTACTCCAGAACAACAATATTCACTTCATAATTTTTTTTGATGGATATATTTTATCTCTGTCAGACAGTTAGCTTCTTTATGAGTCCTACCGCCTAATATAGATGTCCAAATCTCACCACGTTATGAGACACAAACTAGAAATGATAACTCACGAGAAAGTTATACTTTGAGAGGTTAATGGAGAGGAGGCAGCGAAATACCAAAAAGAAAGTTGTCGAGGCTCCCATTCTTGATGTATTCATAAACAAGTAGCATCTCATTCTGATGCAAGCAAAATCCCTGCAACCTTACAAGGTTCTTGTGCTGAAGCTGTGCCAGAACCAGTACCTCATTGCGGATCTGATCTAGTCCTTGTCCAGTACTATCTATAAGTTTCTTCACTGCTATTTCTTGCCCACCTGGGAGGTTTCCCTGAAGAAGATTATTGTCTCAGTAGGAACTGACTGTGGTAAGTAAGTTTCAACTGCATTCTTCTTCGTTTATTTATACCTTATACACTGTTCCAAAACCACCTTCTCCAAGCTTGTTCTGCTCTGAGAAGTTTCCAGTTGCCTCTTGCAGCGTAGGAAAATCGTAGATAGTGCACTTCCCTCTTGCCATCTTGTTAAATGCTGGTTGTACACACAAGTGACATCCATAAATAAATTGCAAACTTCAATATCCAGGACTTTGAGCAATCAACCAATTACTCACCATTTTCATGCTTGTTAGCCCTTCTTCTCTTCAGGCGAATAAAAGCACAAACTGTAAGAATCAATACTAGGATGGCGAAACAAGCGGCGCCTGCAGAGATCCCTGCAACTCTCCCGTTCCTCCCTGGAATCGTTGGATACGTCAAACGAAGAACTCAAGTAGTGTGATGTGAAATTTGCGAGAGACAGGAAAAGTGAGAACCAAACCCGACCTGTTCCTGCTTCTGCAGTAGCAATTGAAGGCACGGTTGCCGGTGCTGGCACCGGCGGCGCCGAAACCTTCACCATTGCGCTGCCCGTGTAGAACGGGTTCACACTGTACCTCAGGTTGCACCAAATCCCAAGAACTCTCCCCCCGGGTCCCGTTCAAGAACCACGTCATGGATGGGATGAAGCCACGAGGCAGCTCCGGCACTGCGCCGCCGTCATCTGTGGCACGCACTGAGCCAGCCCGTAAATCTTTGGGTAGTGCGTCGCATCGAAGCTCTCCTCGCCTGTGGCGAAGTACTTCTTGGTGGAGTTGCCGGGCGTGGTGACGGCGAGGTCGACGGTCGCGTTCATCAGCGCGACGGTGGCGGCGTTGAACCACGCTGCCGAGACCGTGAGGTTCTCCGCGTCCCCACTTGTCACGCTGACCGGCGAGTTCACGCCGACCAAGTCAAGGAACCGCTGGTCGGAGAAGCGGAGGACGCAGTCGTCCTGGTAGATGGTCACATCCCTTCTGTTGGGGCAGTCGCGCTGCGCTCCGGGAAACCCTGCCGTGACGCAGGCGCGGCAGGTCGAGGTGTTTGTGTCGCCGCGGCAGAGCGCCAGCGCGGAGATCAGGTCTGGCACCACGCCTACGGTGGCCGTTGCGAAACCGGCCGTCGTGTCCGAGACATTGGCGGGGAGTGCTGCAGCGAGGAAGCCGAGGTTCGCTTGGTAGGTGCTGTTGGCCGCGTAGGTGCCGCTGGCGCACGTCGACGCCCGCCACGGCGTCGGCTGAGCCGCTGCCAGCGGCAGCAGCATGATGACGGCCGCAGCGGCGAGAGCGAGGTAGCCGCCGAGCATGGTTGTTAGTGGCAGAAGAAAGCTTCCTGTTCCTGACCAGTAAATGAGGCACGAGTTGGCTAGACAATCAACAAACATCCAACATGCCATTGCCCTGCAACTTCATCAGGAATGAAAAATAACAACGCAAGTGGCTGCTTTTGACCAATCATCACAGTCGTGAATACCAACTTGTCCGCGTCACGACGATAAGCGCACAAGGTTTTCCTTGATCGATGCCGTAGTGGTAGGGGCTTATCGACTTGACCAGGCATGGCAATTTGGCAGCTCGCACTGCAATGTGGACGAGCAGTCTCCGGGTGTCCAGTCTCCGTTACTTTAAGCAATCCGATCACCTGCCAGCTCCCACCTACGCACAATGGCTGGGGTTCACCGCCACTTCGTCCTAGTATCCCTCGCCGTCGTGCTGCTGGCCCGCGCGCCATGGCTACCCGTGGCAAGTGTGCGGCAGGACCGGCAACTTCACGGCCAACAGCACGTACCAAATCAACCTCGGCCTCCTCGCCGCGGCTCTGCCCAAGAACATCTCATCGTCCCCGGACCTCTTCGCCACCGCCATCGTCGGCTCCGCCCCGGACCAGGTCTCGGCTCTCGCGCTCTGCCGCGGCGACGCCAACGCCACGGCCTGCTCCAGCTGCCTCGCCACGGCGTTCCAGGACGTGCATAACATGTGCGCCTACGACAAGGACGCCGCCATCTACTACGACCCCTGCGCCCTCTACTACACCTCCAACGTCAGCTTCCTCTCCTCCGTCGACAACCTCGCGTCGACGAGCCGCATCAACAACCAGAACGTCACGTCGGACCCTGGTCAGTTCAACCGCCAGGTGGCCGCGCTGGTGAACGCCACCGCCGACTATGCCGCGTACAACTCCACGCGGCGGTACGCGTCTGGTGAGGCCGACCTCGGTGGCGGCGAGTTCCCTAAGGCGTACAGCTGGGCGCAGTGCACGCCGGACCTGACACCGGCACAGTGCCGGGGGTGCCTTGCCGGCAGCATCGCGAAGCTGCCGAGGCTGTTCACGGACCGCATCGGAGGGAGGACGCTTGGGGTCAGATGCAGCTACCGATACGAGATGGGCCCCTTTCTCGGTGGCCCGGTGATGGTGCGGCTGGCTGCGCCGCCGAGCTCAGCAGCGCCTGCGCCGGCCATAGGGACAGCGGCGACGGCCGCCGGAGCAGGTGAGTGTGTACATTCGATCTGGTGGCCACGGTTGGAAGATTGTTTATTCACGTCAGACTGATAGATATTTGATTAAAGGGACAGTTAGCTGTAGGCGAATCGATAGTCGTTTAGCAATCATTCGCTAAGATTGCTATGCTAGTAGTGGAATGTGCTTTTCGATGCTAGTAGGATGGATATGTGCCATCTCCCTCTCCTTGACCACTTGACAAACATCTACAAAAAGAAAATCTGACGTACGCCAAATGAGGTCAGAGATGCAATGTACCGAACACCCTTTCATCAACTGAGCAGGTGAGGGAGACAGCATGTCACATTTCGTGGCATTTTCAAGGCAGAGTCTTGTTCTGTTCTGTCAAGTTGACCGGGACCTGTAATTTTGTTCAGACTCAGCGTTTAGACTTGCTGTAGCAGTCGCAGCGTTTGACGTGATAAGAACACGGCAAAGGAGATAAAATATGAGTGAAGTACTAGTAGTAATGTAGTATGCCCACCTCTTCTTTAGGACTCATCCATTCACTTTGTTGGATAGTACTTATTATTGATAATGGTTATTAGCTTTGAGGCACTCATTTAACCTGACATTTGTCTATCTCCATTTGTCAATTCATTTACAGGGAGGAGGTACGTTGTTACTGGCACGGTCCTTGTCATTGTGCTGCCTACTATAGCAGCTTTACTGGTAATCAACCTCCTTGCTTGGCTTTGTATCTGGAGGAAGATGAGGAGGACAGATGCAGGAGCAGCTAAGACACGTATGCCCCTTGGCTGCAATAGTCTCCGATTCCAAATCTTCAAAGAGCAACCTCATTCTCTTCGCACTAACATTTCATATTTGAACAGATTCCATTAACTCTGCTGATCCGGAGAACATTGAAACTGTAGAATCGATGCTCATCGATATTTCTATACTGCGAGCCGCGACTGGGGGTTTCGCAGAAAGTAATAAGCTAGGCGAAGGCGGTTTTGGTTCGGTTTACAAGGTAGTACTGATGACCGAACAAAAGTTGGGAGCACACACATACAATAGATTCTTGTAACAATTTGGGCCGTATACATCTGTGGGATGCAAAAGGTGACCGGGAGAGTCTCGTTCGTTATCTAAAAAAAAAAGTTGAGCTTGTCATCTGTTTGATCTTCACAGGGCATTCTCCCTGGCGGCGAAGAAATAGCGGTGAAGAGGCTCTCCAAGAGTTCGACACAAGGAGTTGGGCAACTGACGAACGAGCTTGCTTTGGTCGCAAAGCTTCAGCACAAGAATCTTGTTAGGCTTCTTGGTGTCTGCTTAGAGCAGGAGGAGAGGCTGCTCGTCTACGAGTTTGTCCCCAACCGGAGCCTCGATCAGATTCTGTTCGGTACTAACTGAATCATACGCTACCTGAATTATTACCTCTATTTTCTCAGCAATGTTTGTTATCTTTGCATACACTGACCGCTCCTGTTTTCTCAACTTATGAACGATGTGTAGACACAGAGAAACGTGAACAACTTGACTGGGGAAAGAGGTACAAGATCATAAATGGAATTGCACGAGGCCTGCAGTACCTCCATGAGGACTCCCAGCTCAAAGTAATCCACCGTGATCTCAAGGCGAGCAACGTCTTGCTTGACACCAACATGAACCCCAAGATTTCAGACTTTGGTCTCGCCAAGCTCTTCGGGAGGGACCAGACGCAGGGCGTCACGAGCCGTGTCGTCGGTACATAGTGAGTCATAGATAAGATGCATACTTAATCTTTCCATAATAAGCAGCCAAAATCCAACACCAATTCTCTTTGATGATTCAGTGGGTACATGGCACCGGAGTATGTGACGCGCGGGAACTACTCGGTCAAATCGGACGTGTTCAGCTTTGGCGTCATGGTTCTGGAGATCGTGACGGGAAAGAAGAACAACGACTGCTACGCCTCCCAGCAATCCAAAGATCTGTTAACTCTTGTGAGTGCTATAAATATATTATCGATTAGTGCTTGTTGATCGAGAAGCACACGTTTTAGTACAGTTTCTTGACTGACTGCGATGAACTGAATGATTCAGGTGTGGGAGCACTGGACGGATGGATCAATATCCGAGCTGATAGACCCGGGCATGGGCGACGCTTTCTCCCGGAGCGACGCACTACGGTGCATCCACATCGGGCTGCTGTGCGCGCAGGGTGACCCGACGGGCCGACCGGCGATGTCATCAGTGGTCATGATGCTCGGTAGCGACACGGTGTCTCTCCAGGCCCCGCCCAAGCCAGTGTTCTATGCCAGGAGAAACGGTGGCACCAGCTCGGGCACGTCGTCCAGCATGTCAACGCCGTCAGGGTAAGTGCAGAACATTGTGGCTCGGGGCTGCAGCTGCCATCTTGCCAGTGTCTTGGCTGGACCCTGAAAATGTGCGTATGTCATCTCTGGTTCTGTAACTGCACTTGGTCCGTAGGAAGTTCAGAACAACGTAACTGCAGGTTTGCAGTGTACAATGGTCTGTTTGGATGAGAAATATTTCTCTGGAAGTTTTGTCGATTGGCCCTTAGGAGTTTCCTTTAGAGTCTGTTCTCCATTATGATCAAACAATGGTTCAGGGTAGGGTGTTGGTCGCCATTGTAGTGTCAGACTGGTCACTGTTTTTCGAGAATTTTGTGAGGTTAGTCGTTGGATGATAGAAAAATTACTGGAATCCTGTCAAGTTAGTATCCAGTAAATTGTTCGGTAGGTTTAGACATAGCTATCTTAGTTTTGTACTCCAAACCTCTCTACTACCGTTGTAACTATATAAACCCCAACGAGGGTCATCGCAATACAACAAGAAAATGCAAGGTTTCATATTTTCAACTAGGCAGGCAATACACTAGCTAGTCTGCAACTGAAATTGTTAGATGGACTCTCCAGGACCATGCTGCATAGAAACGGTTGACAGGGACGCGACAGCCGAGTCGTCACCGGCATTGTTCCTTGCGTAGAACGAAGGCTTGGACGGGGCGCTGAGAGAGACTGTTTCGCTCGCGAGCATCATGACCACCGACGACATCACCGGCCGGTCCGCCGGGTTTCCCTGGACGCACAGAAGCCCTACGTGGATGCACCTCAACACTTGGCTCTCCGAGAAGCTGCTGCTCAGGCAAGGGTCCATCGTACCCAACACTGTCCCGGCCTTCCAGTGCTCCCATATCTGCGCCATTTTGCAGCAGCCATGCATGAGCCAAACTGCATCGTCACACCGGGCAAGAATATTCAGATGCCGAGCAAGCAAGCACGTACCGTAGTCAAGAGATCTTCAGATTGCTGGGAGTTGTAGCAGTCGTTGTTTTCCTCCCCGTCATGATCTCGAGAACCATGACCCCGAAGCTGAACGCGTCCGATTTCACCGAGTAGTTTCCGCGCATCACGTACTCATCAATCCAGTTAGTTTTAGTTTCTAAGTACTGGATGGACAATTGTGCTGCTATGTGAACCATAATATGTAGTTTACAATGTACTAACTATGTTCCAACGACACGGCTCGTGATGGCCTGCGTCTGGTCTCGCCCGAAGATCCTGGCCAGGCCAAAGTCTGAGATCTTGGGGTTCATATTGGTGTCAAGCAAGATGTTGCTGGCTTTTAGGTCACGATGCACTACTTTGAGCTGGGAATCTTCATGGAGGTAATGCAAGCCTCGAGCGATTCCGTTTATGATCTTGTATCTCTTTCCCCAATCAAGTTGCTCGCGTTTCTCGGTGTCTACGCAACGTTCAGAAGTTCAGAAAGTAGGAGTAGTACCGAGCACTGACGATAAAATGGAGCTGAAATAAATATCCAAATAAGAGTTTTGTAAGTACCGAATAGGATCTTGTCAAGACTCCGGTTTGGGACGAACTCGTAGGAGCAGCCGCTCCTGCTGCTCCAAGCAGACGCCGACAAGTCTGACGAGGTTCTTGTGCTTAAGCTTGGCGACCAAGGCGAGTTCATTCTTCAGCTCCTCCACTCCTTGTGTTGAGCTCTTCGACAGTCTCTTCACCGCTATTTCTTCGCCGTTCGGCAGAGTACCCTGTGCAAAATCGAAACAATAATAAGCCGAGCTGTCAAAACTTCGATTCTGATTTTCTCCAAGATATGTTTGCTTGGTATGTACCTTGTAAACCGCGCCGAATCCGCCTTCGCCAAGTTTGTTGATTTCCGCAAAATCCTCGGTTGCAACACGCAATGTCGAAATGTCAATCAGCATGGAGTCTACACTGTCAATGTCCTCGGCTTCGGTAGAATAACTTGGATCTGTTAAATTATCAATGCCATTTGTCACCATAAGTTGGTCAGTTATGTCATTTTTGGCCCACCGTGAATTGGCTACAAAATTGGAAAATCATGTAGGACATACTTGGCTGCTTTGCTTGTTCTCGTGTCGGCCGCCTCCTCCAGACAAGGAAGCAAGCGACAAGGTTTATTGCTGCTATAGTAGGAAGAACAACTATAAGAACCAAACCAGGAACACTGTACTTTCTCCCTGTGAAATAACCAATGTAACAAGAACAATGTCAGATGAGATTTACAAATTGAAACTAAAATGATATAACGTGTTTGAAAGTATATTGAACTTGACTTAGAAATTTTGCCCCTAATTAAAGGGGGGCAAGAGATACGATCGAGAGCTAATTCAAACAGAGAGGCAACAGAAGTATCGAAAAGGCCGTGTATGCAGGTCCTTACTACTCGTATTTCACACGGACTCTCTGGGAACATAACTGAGGAAGAGGAACAGAATATCTGACCAATTTGCAAGCGGTCTACAGCTATGCGGGCGCCTTGCAAGAGTGCAAGTTGCAATGAGCCAGTAACTGAAATGATGCGTCACAGTCGCACAAAGACTCACCTTCTCCGGCCGCCGTCACTGGCGTCAAAACATTGGGCGCCACAGCCGGCGCAGACGCCGGTGCTCCAGAGCTGGCTGATGTTCCTGCTAGCCGCACCATGACCGGGCCATCAAAGAAGGGCACGGTCTCGTACCGGTAGCTGCACCTCACCCCAAGAAGCCTTGCTCCGATAGAGTCCGTGAACAGATTCGGCATATATTCCATGTTCTCGACGAGGCAGTCCCGGCACCGCTCTGGCGTCAGGTCCGGCGTGCACTGCGCCCAGGCGTACACCTTGGGGAGCTCCTGGTCAAAGTCGGCCTCCCTGACGCGTACAGCCGCGTGGAGTTGTACACGGCATAGTTCACGGTGGCGTTCATGAGCGCGGCCACGACGCGCTGGAACCTGGCCGGCTCGACCTTGGCGTAACCATTGAAGACGATCGGACGCGTCGGATTGTATGTCGTGTCGTCGGTGGGGCGGGAATGGATGTTGGAGTACTGAGCCACGCAGGAGTCGTAGAAGACGGTGGCGGACCTGCTGTAGGGGCACGCGTCCGGCAGGTACTGGAAGGCCTGGTCGAGGCAGGTGAAGCAGTATGAGGCGTTGGCGTCGCCGCGGCAGAGCGCGATAGCCCAGACTTGCTCCGGAACGGCGCCGACCTGGCCGGTGGCGAAGAGGTCCGGCGACTGGGAGGCGTTCTTGGGGAGGATGGCACTAATGCGGTTGATGTTCCTCGGGTACTGGCTCTTGGCAGTGTAGGTGCTGGAGCCGCAAATTAGCCACGGGTATTCTGCCGCGGCAGGGGAAGCGAGCAACGCGACGGCGACGATGGCCACAGACAGGGGGAGGTGGTGCGCCGCCATTCTAGCAATCTAGCTCCGAAGATCTTGAATTCCGGCACAGCCGCATTGAGCACGCACGCGTATAAGAGTAAAGTCTTACAGTCGTAAAAGGGCAATGGTGACCACCTGTTTGGCACGGCAATGCAAAGCTTACAACCCTTTTCCACGCTGGGTGGACTGCCATAGTGGCACCCTAGCAAAAGACCAGAATCTCATCATCGTGGTCGTAGATTGTTAACTCGATCGCGACGGTGGGAGATTGCAGTTTCATAATCCGTCTACCAACTTTGGCGAAAGGCAGACAACGCTGCTTTCTTTTGTATAGAAGAATAAAGAATAGTGTGTAGGTTACAAAGTTTGTAAAGACATTCAGCTATAATGTGCAACAACAAACAGCGGTTTAAATGCGGGCAAGCGCAAAAGGGATGAAAACACCTAGTCCGGTTCCAGTGGTCTTTGTGCTAGCTGTGCCGCCTTATTTTTTCCAGCAGCCATCCAGATCGCCGCTTCTTCGACCACCTTACTGAAAACCACCAAAGCTGGAGAGCTGAGGCCATTGAAAATCCTGGCGTTTCTCTCTTTCCATAGGGACCAACAGACGAGATTTATCACCGCATTCAAGGAGCGAGCAGCAGCTTTTGTTTTATTGTGAATCTGGTCAAGCCACCACTGGGCAAGAGAGGATGCAGTAGCCGGTCTGGGGTTTAGAGTTAACTGCAGCTTGATCTGAACCAAGCACCAAACCTGACATGAGAAGGGCAGTGCAGCAAGATGTGAAGCCCTGATTCGTTGGCAGAACGACAAAGCGGGCAAACAGGATCACAAGGCCAGCCACGCTTCAACATATTGTCTGCCGTCAAGCATCGGTTGAGGCAGGCCAACCATGCAAAAAACTTACATTTTAGCGGAGCATCGGAGTCCCAGACCGTCAGAGGCATGTTCGAGCGCAGGCGCCCCTCAAACTGCATTAGATAGGCAGACTGAACTGAGTAACATCGATCGTTTGTCCATTTCCATTGGAGGGAGTCTGCAATGCCGACCGTGAGCTGAATGCCTTGGACAGCCTCCCACAATTCCGTGAACTGCCTGACAGCAAGCGGCGACATCACCCTTCTGAAGTGCCTCACCCATCGATCATCGGTCAGGGCATCCTTAATTTTCAGATTTCTCATAGTGCAGTGTTTGAACAGCTCTGCCCATCGTTCCTTGAAAGGAACATCAATCAGCCAGGGCACATGCCAGAAACTTGTTAATGCGCCATCGCCGATCTTGAACTCCACGGAAGTGAAGAACAACTGCTTAACTGAATCATCAACCATTATGGGTAGCCCCTGCCATGGCTTGGATGGTTCCATCCAGCTTTGCCATAACCAACGCACCTTCAGCGCATTGCTGTGCATCTGGAGATTCAGGATGCCCAGCCCACCATAGCAAATGGGTGAACACACCAAGTTCCAGTTTACAAGACATTTCCCTCCCGATGCTTCATCCTTTGCAGCCCAAAGGAAGTTGCGAAGAATTTTGTTGGCCATCCGAAAGAACCATTTTGGGGCTTGGATCGCAATGAGATGGAAAATCGGCATCGCAGCTAGCACCGTTTTCACTAAAGTCAGTCTGCCACCAGAAGATGTGGGCATTTTCCAAGACGCTGCCTTCTTGCTGAGCTTGTCAAGAACAGGTTGCATTTCTGCCCTCCTCAACCTGTGAATGGTGAGGGGCATCCCAAGGTAGGTCACTGGGAAATTTGTAACTGGGCAGTTGAAATCTCCAAGAGTGGCGATGAGATCAATACCATCACAACGTATTGGCATGCAGGAACTCTTGGCGAGGTTGGTGTGCAGGCCTGAGGCAAGACCAAATATATTGAAAGTGTGCCTGACAGCGAGCAACTCGGTGGTGCAAGGGTTTATGAAAAGTGCCACATCATCAGCATAAAGCGAAGCCCGGAAGGTGAGAGTTTGACGACCAATTGGTTTCAAGATATTGCAGTTTTCAGCTTTAAGATTCGGGTGTGACATAGGCCGAAAACATCTCCACTTCGGTGATCTCTGGTTAAGATGGCTTGGATTGATGTTTTTCTCAGCTACCACTAAGATCGTGGTTAATGGGGTGCCCGGAAAAAGAATTTGCCATGTGAGAGGGCTCCTGCAGGGGACCCCATATTTCCATGGTTGTTCATGATCGCCATGGAATTTTTTACAACACTATGGTCCAAAGTGGTGGCGGTGGGTGCGCTCCCGACACCTGTATAGTCTTATAAGGCGGTGGTGATGCGTGCGTTCCCGGCGTCCGTGTCGATCAAACTTGTTGTAATTTTGTCTCATTTGCCCCTCTTTTAAAACCAATACGTCTATCTGGACGTATCCTTAAAAAGCGTCTCCAACGCGGTAAAGTAATGCTTGCACGTAAATATGCCTAGTTATACCACGACACCAAGAATTTCAGTTTGTGCCGATAATTTTCTAATGTTTGTCAGGCCTTACATTCAAGGCTTGACCACGGTCTCGAAGTTGCTTGCTGTATTTTGAAAAGGATTCTGGTATGTAGGTTAAATATAACAATTTTTTGGAAATTGTCACCAGAGGGATGATCATGATGCACACACTGTTAAGTATATCTTTCGGTGTGATTTGAAAATTTCCCGTGTAAGTACCTAGGCTTTTAGCTTTCTGCTCGACAACTCTCTAAGGTGGACTGGCAGCCAATACTTGATCAAGTAGTTACATTTCTCCTAGCTTGGCAAAGGGGCTTCCTGGCCATGTCACGGAGGTTGGTGCTGATAAAAGCATTGGCGTCACCTCGACCCATCCACCACTTACTCATTGTCAATGATGTTGTGGGGTTATTGGGGGAAATCAATAAGTCTCCATCAAATGATAGGAATAGAATATGTACCATGATCTCAGAGATGATATAATCACATATGACGCAGCAGGAGAAGAAGCGATGGCAGAGTCACCCATGTCGATGAAGAGATTGCTGATGTCGGGGAAGAAGTCATCGTTGGGGAAGGAGTTGCTGCCAGTAGTCGCACGAGTGCGCTCCCCAAAAACATGATTGACTCTCTCCTGTGGATTACGAGAAGCGGGGTTCCAGAGTCCTACTGCCCCTCCTCGAGGTGCACTGTAATCCCACGCCCGAGTCGGTAGCAGCCAACGATCCAAAAGGATTGGAAACGACTAAGTAATTAATGTGTCCGTTAATGATTAATTAACGACTCGTTGATTTTTTCGGAAAACAAAAATATAGACAACATGCATAGCTTTGACCTCTGCTCGGCTCATTCCCGAAACCTTACGTGGCGAGTCGTGACGAGGTGAGCGGTCGAGGAGGAGCCCACATGTAGGTCTCCTCTTTTCATGCTCATACAAGGGGTACAAAGAGGTCACCTTATAAGGTGGTGCAACTCTCTCCCAACGAGCAATGTGGGACTAAACTTTAGTCTCGCCTCTTGCCATGCATGAAAGGCCAATGATAATTTTAGAATTTTTGGTTGCGCCATGGCCTAAGGCCTACAAGAAACACACTTGCAAATTCCAAAAATTCGGCATACGTATGCGGTGTGACGTGTCGTTACCCTCTTGGGGGTGTGTTGGCGGGATCTGGTATTTGCTATTGTGGCATCGGACATGCCTTAATCCTCGCGTCAAGCATCCTCGGCTCTGACATGGGGTGAACCCCATTGATTTCCTATCTTTTACACGTGACCTTGTTGTCATCGCTATCGGTACCTGTTATCCGCTAGCAGGATCGGCGCTCCACGCCCCGGAGCGGGAGGTAGGCTGCTCTCTCTAGCGATAACTCGTTGGGGTCGGTGCTTTTGCTCGTAAATCTATCTAGTTGTACTATGGAACAGAGAATTTTAGTTTATGCGGATGATTTTCTAATGTTTGTCAGGCCTTACGTTCAAGAATTGACGAATTCTGGTCTGCAGGTTAAATACAACAATCTTCGGTAGTTGTTATAAGAGGTATGATCATGATGCACACACTGTTAAGCATCGATTCGAGAAAAAAACTCGTGTAAGTACCTAGGTCTTTAGCTTTCTACTCGACAAATCTCTAAGGTGGACTGGAAGCCAATGCTTGATCAAGAAGTTGCATTTCTCCTAGCTGGGCAAAGTGCCTTCCTAGCCAGATCAGGGAGGTTGATGCTGATAAAAGCATTGGCATCACCTCGACCCATCCACCACTTACTGATTGTTGATGCTACTGGGTTATTGGAGGGGGGGGGGGGGGGGGGGGGGGGGGGGGGTGGGAAGCAATGAGTGGATGTGTGTGCCTTTTTGGGCCGACAATGAGGAGATGAATGGTGGACAATGCCATATGGCTCGTGTTGAATATATGAGCAATTTAGCATATGATTTAATACACGAAAACAATAAATAATTCATAACTGAAATAACGAGTATTAAACTAATCATGCGATCTACTAGTACAGAAATTGTAGCATGATCCCGAACAGAGAGGACACAATCACATATGACGCAGCAGGAGCAGAAGCGATGATGGTGTCACCCATGTCGGTGAAGAGATTGCTAATCCCGGGGAAGAAGTCTCCGTTGGGAAAGAAGTCACTGCAGTAGTCGCGCGAGTGTGCTCCCCAAAAACATGATCGCCTATCTCCGGTACAGGATTACGAGAAGCTGGGTTCCGGAGGCCTGATGTTACTCCTCGCTGTGCAAGGCGGAAGATGGGATGAATAAGCCTTGGTCGGCGATGTAATATTATGGAACGAGGAGGAACCATATGATGTGTGGCGACGGCTAGGGTAGACATCTGGCTGTTTATACACTGCATGTCGCGCCAGACATGGAGTGTAATCCCACTTCCGAATCGGTAGCAGCCCGTGATCCAAAATGATGGAAAATGGCTGAGTAATTAACGCGACCGTTAATTATTAATTAATGACGATTTAATTTTCCGAAGATAAAAAATATAGACAACATGCATAGTTTTTATCTCGACTCTGCTCATTCCCGAAACCCGATGCGCGGCGTGACGATGTGAGGCAAGGGCGGAGGATGAGCGCGGGTGTAGGTCTCCCATTCCCATGCTCATACAGAAGAGCTCACATTATAAGGTGGTGCAACTCTTTGCCAACTAAGAATGTGGGACTAAACTTTGGTCCCACTTCTTGCCATGCATGAATTAGCCAATGAGAATTTTAGAATTGGCAGTTGGGCTATGGCCTAAGGCCCACAAGAAAAGCACTAGCAAATTCCAACAGCTCGGCATAACGTATGCGGCGTGACGCGTCGTTACCCTCTTGGGGGCATTGTTGGAGGACTCTGGTATCTGCTTTTGTTGCATCGGGCATGCCTTGATCCTGGCATGAAGCATCTTCGGCTCTGACATGGGTTGACCTCGTTGGTCTCCTATCTTTTAAATCTGATTGTCATCGCTCTTGGTACTCGTTATCCGTTGGCAGGAACGACACTCCATGGCCCAGAGCAATAGGTAGGCTTCTCTATATAGCAATAACTTATTGGGATCGATGCAACAGGTTATGTTGGTTTCCTCGGGAGGCGGAGTTTCGTTCCTATTCGGTAATCTAGATTTACTAGTGTTAGGTGTGACTTCTCCTGCCTTCTTGCTCGACTTGGACTGGGTGTCGTTCTAGTCTCCCTCTCGGTAGTCATTTCTTTTGACATGCTTTTAAGAAGGTTTCATCACCATGTTGTATCAGTTTGCCCGTTTGTGCTTTATTTATAAAGCGGGGTGAAAGTCTGTTCCGAGTAGGGTGTCTCATGAAATTTCATCAACCATTTCGGATATTGTGTGGAAACTTGAATATCTCTCTTATCTGTATAGTTTATCATGCGTGCTCTGATTATGATCTGATCATCTTATTTATCCTCAATATGTTCACTTCAGTCTGCCGAAATCTTTCCTATCTGTTTACTTTGTGCAATAAATTTTTTTGAACTCCCATTCACCCGCTCTAATCTTCACATCATGATCCTTCAAATATATTTTAATACCATGGTTAACTTAGTATGGTGAAGATTGTGGAAACAACGGAATGAGAAGGTCAGATTTGTCGGATTATGGTTGAATGAGAAGCAAAGGCAATTTTTTTCGTTTAAGAGAGGGAGAGGGACGCGGACTAGTGACTCTCGGGTATCGTCGCACACTATATGATCCAAAACAAATGTAGTAATTTAAAAGAATTCAAAATTTTCTTTTTTTTTATCAAAGATGATCAAATATTGTACATATGAAACTGTTTGGTCCGGAAATAATTCTCATTGACTTCAGAGTAAAAAAGACAAATCTATAACGAATACATCGCGTATATATTTTTTTTGGCAAATCTTTTACCAAGGGTGAAATGAAAGCCATTCTTTGTCGAATCCTTTTATATGAGTACAATGCTAATACTTGATCATATTTGCCCGACTGACAGTTTTGATTTTCTTTTACTTTTAAAATTACTATTTTTTTTTGAATACCGGGTGCGCTTTTACCCATCTGCACCAACGTATTTTCGGTGTGGGAGGGTGCAACAGAGCTATGAGAATAAACATATAAGTTCTAGGTGTGAGTTGGTGCTTTGACATGTTGTCCGCATCGGTTGGATGGCGATTCTCTCATTATTTCTGACTTCTATATACCTTTGGCGTAAAAATATACATCCAAAAGATTTTTCAGATTTTTTAAAAAACTTTAAAATGTTGTTTTCATATTTTTCAAAATAAAGTGCTACATGCATGTAGGAAATGCAAGTATATAGAAACGATTTAAGCTTTTACCTAAAGCCATTTTCTGCAATATATGGAAACGATGTGCTGCTCAAGTTTTTTTTATGATCAAGCATCATTGATTTCAGCGTGCTGACGGTCTAGAGCTACGCCGGCGTTTTGTAGGAAATGCAAGTCACAGTCGCACAAAGATTTAAGGTTTAATTGGACTCACCTTCTCCGGCCGCCGTCACCAGTACTGGCGTCAAAACATTGGGCACCACAGCCGGCGCTGACGCCGGTGCTCCAGAGCTGGCCGGCGTTCCTTCCAGCCGCACCATGACCGGGCCATCAAAGAAGGGCACTGTCTCGTACCGGTAGCTGCACCTCAGCGCAAGAAGCCTGGCTCCGATAGAGTCTGTGAACTCATTCGACAAATACGCCATGTTCTGGACGAGGCAGTCCCGGCACCGCTCCGGCGTCAGGTCCGGCGTGCACTGCGCCCAGGTGTACACCTTGGGGAGCTCCTGGTCGAAGTCGGCCTCCCGGACGCGTACAGCCGCGTGGAGTTGTGCACGGCGTAGTTCACGGTGGCGTTCACGAGCGCGGCCACGACGCGCTGGAACCTGGCCGGCTCGACCGTGGCGTTAAAGAAATTGCGGAGCGGACGAATCGGGTTAAAGATGTCGTCAGTGGGACGGGAATGGATGTTGGCGTAGTGGAGCAGGCAGGAATCGTAGAAGACGGTGGCGGTCCTGCTGTAGGGGCAGGCATTCGGCAGGTCATGGAAGGCCTAGTCGAGGCAGGTGAAGCAGTAGGACGCGTTGGCGTCGCCGCGGCAGAGCGCGAGAGCCCAGACTTGGTCCGGAGCGGCTCCGAGCTTGGCGGTGGCGGACAGGTCCGGAAACTGGGAAGCGTTCTTCGGGAGGATGGCACCGATGCCGTAGATGTTCTTCAGGTACTGGCTCTTAGCCGTGTAGGTGCTGGAGCCGCAATTTAGCCATGGGTATCCCGCGGCGGGGGAAGCGAGCAACGCGACGGCGACGATGGCCGCGGACAGGAGGAGGTGGTGAGCCGCCATTCTAGCTTTAGCTTCGAAGGTCATTGAGCGCGCACGCGTATATAGAGTCAAGCAATTTTGAGTGCAGAACCACATGGACTCCCCGGTGGACGAAAGAAAAACCCAAATCTCACCATCCTGGCCGTTGATCGTTGAGTCGATCGTGACGCGTCCAAAATTGCAGTTTCGTAGTCGGCCTATCAACTTTGACTTCAAAGCAGAATAATTTCGCCACTCACGATGGCGCGATGCACGCCCGTGATGCGTCGTATCTATCCATCGCCGATGTCGCCAGGGTCAGGCTCAAGGAACGCGGCCATGAGAACTTGTATGTGGCAAGATGGTTAAGAGGGTGGTTGTACCTCTAGCCCACCAGAGTTCAAACCCCAGGTTTGACGCTGGTATTTCTCATTTAAAGCGGAATATTCTTCAGTGAGAGGCTCTGTTTAAAATAGCGGGCTATTGTGTTTAGCCTGACAATTTTAGAAGCTACGAAAGGCTATAGCCGGGCTATAGCGCGGCTATGACCTTATAGCCGTTTTGCTAAATAATGGAAAATAATAATATTTTGGCAGCATATATTTGTGTATATATCAATAATTCACAGATGTATAACATATTAGAAGTTCTTGACATAGTTCTGTCCACATATTACAACATTAAGTAGCACAATTCTGACTGGGAGTGCGAGGTTGCGCCACCGCCATGACCGCCGCCCCTCCTGGTTCTATTTTCGGGAGATAGAGGAGAGAATGAGAAGAATTTAGGGGTAGGGTTGATATTTGGGCGCGAAAGTGGGTTGAGCGGGACAAATTTGGCCTGAGCAGGACAAATTTTGGTCCAAATTTTTTGGATACCTCGCGGGAATATAGCCGCTAAGGGGCTAAATTGGGGCTAAATTTCTATAGCCGAGCTATTAGCGGCTATTACCCTTTTAGCCTACGAAGGCCCAATCTATAGCGCCGAGCCTCTCGCAAGGCTATAGCCGGGTGATAGCCGGCTATTTAAAACAGAGGTGGGAGGCGACGTTCCCGTCGACAGCGAGACGCCCGTGGTGACTTCGTCAATCTCAAGACTCGACCCGCCGACTCGGTCTTTCGGAGGTGCTCATAGGGATAGGGTGTGCGTGCGTGCGTTCATAGGGGTGAGTGTGTGCGCGTGTATATGAGCGCTTACGTTGTACTGTGTTTCGCAAAAAAAAAAAAAAAAAAAAAGGAACGCGGGCCATCCTGTCCGGTCGTCTTTGACGCGCCGTGCCAAAGAAACACAAGTCGTTCCACGCTCCGGCAGCGATGCTGGCCGGCATCGCAGTCCTCCTGCTCCTGCTACCGCCGGCGATGCCGTTCGAGGGCTCCGACTGCGACGGCAGCAACTACGCGCCTAACAGCACTTTCCAGGTGAACCTGAACCTCGTCGCCGCTGCGCTTCCCGTCAACGCCTCCTCCATGCCGACCGGCTTCGCCACCGCCGACGCCGGCACGAGCCCCAACCGGGCATACGCCATGGCGCTCTGCCGCGGCGACGTCAACGCCTCCACCTGCCGCGCCTGCGTGGCGGCGGCGTTCCGTGCCGCTGGCGCGCAGGACAACTGCCCCAGCAACACGGGCGTCACCATGTACGAGGACGCCTGCGTTCTTCGATTTCCAGCGTGCAGTTCCTGGACTTCCTCAGGCCCGATCAGTGGCAGCCCGGCGAGCTCACGTACGTACTGCCGTCTGCCTATCCCAAAATTTGTGTTTGTCATTCCAGTTGTTCAGTTTTCAGATGCACCTGAAAATACAATTATTCAGAATCTAAACTAATGAAATTACTACGCATCTGAAAACTGGTTCAAGATTTCAAACTATCCCGGCGCCTGGGAACGTCACGACAGTCCCGGGAGCCTGGTTCAGCGCCGCCGTCACAGCCATCCTCACCGCCGTGGTCGACCACGCCGTGGCGGCAGCGGGCAACAACTCGACCGCCAAGAAGTACTTCGCCACGGGCGAGGTGGACTTCGAGCCAAAGATTTACGCGCTCGCCCAGTGCCTCCCGGACATGACGCAGTCGCAGTGCCAGAGCTGCCTCGGGACCCTCGTCTATCAAACGAGTCTCTTAGTGAACACCAAGCCCAGATGGATCATGGCCTTCATCGCCTGGTGCAACCTGAGGTACAGCGTGCGGCCCTTCTACGAGGGACGGTCGATGCTGCAGATTCAGGCGCCACCGCCGCCGTCAGTCGTGCCTCCATCTGTAACTCCAAAGTATGGAGGAGCAGGTAGGAAAGGAAGCGCACACTCTTCAATTCTTATTTTTATCTGAAGATTTTATTCTGCTTTAGTTCATAGTGTTATAGCACAAGTTTACAGTTCACGTTTGGTACTTCGGTGTATGGCTGTATGCTACATTGCTACTGCAGGAAAGAAAACGAGTGCAGCAGGAATATCTGCAGGCATTGGTTGTTCCGTCGTCTTGATCTTGGTTGTTTGGGTTTTCGCTATCGTTGCCTGCAAGAGAAGGACTAAGGCTACCAAGAACGACCAACGTAAGTAATAGCATTTAACGACTTATTATTTGGTTAGGGTCTGGAAATGAGATTACAGTTTATTGATGACATTCCTGTCTATGACACCAGAACTGAACAATATTGTGGGAGCACAATGCACGATGTTTGATTTAGCTACTCTACAAGAGGCTACTGAAAATTTCTCAGAGAAAAATAAGCTTGGAGAAGGCGGTTTTGGTATTGTATACAAGGTAAGTAGTAGTCAGGAAGGAACGCAAAAAAGCTTTAATTTGTTATTTAAGTTATAGAAGAATTCCTGAACCCTAGAATTTGACAAGTTTCTCTTTACTCAGAAAAAGGAACCACTTAGAATAGCCAAACATATTATATTTTTCGAGAAATGCGAACAAAACAAAAAGAAAAGGGGGCATCTATCGCACCTTCTCTCTAAAATTATCTTTCGCAGGGGATACTACCTGATGGGCAAGAAATAGCAGTGAAGAAACTTCTGGAAAGAACTGGGCATGGTTTGCAGGAACTGCACAATGAGGTACTGCTATTGGCAGAACTGCAGCACAAGAATCTTGTTAGATTGCATGGATTTTGCTCGCATCGGGATAATACGCTGCTCGTTTATGAGTATATTAAGAATGGGAGCCTCGACAACTTTCTATTCGGTATTGTCCCCTTCACTAACATCTATTGTTCTCCAGTTCCAGACATGTAGATCCGTAACTGCTCGATTGCATAATATGTGGTTTTAACAGTAATACATGCCTGTCATGAGAAACACTATCCATACAGACTGTACAAAAGCAAAACACGAATAGAAATAACGAATAACAAATAGCTATACAACTGAGTTGCATCTTTAGAAGTTCAGTACAGCTAAATATGCACTGTAGCATTCCGACATCATAAGTTGACACAGCCAATATTGTGGATACAATCTGAATATTTCAAAAGAAAATTGTACAGGAGATATAATTATGGTTCTTTATTTACCTTGAACCAACCAATATGAGTTCAGTATTTTGTTCCAACAGAATCTAGGGAGGAAAATACACTGAACTGGGAGCAACAGTATAACATCATTCTTGGAATTGCCAAGGGAATATTGTATCTTCACGAAGACTCAAGTATGAGGATCATACACCGGGACCTAAAACCTAACAACATTCTTCTTGCTGGCGACATGGATCCCAAAATCGCAGACTTCGGATTGGCAAGGCTGCTAGGAGAAGGTCATACTCATACTAAGACAGCTAGAGCTGCTGGAACACTGTAAGCTCATACCTGTAATGAAGCATTTGAGAATTGCAGATATTCAGCGGGTGCTTACAACTTGCTAACTGCTCATCCCTGCAGTGGTTATATGGCACCGGAGGCAGTGCATGGACGCGTGTCACCCAAGATCGATATTTACAGTTTCGGTGTGTTGGTCCTTGAAATTGTAACTAGGAGAAGGAATAGCACTGTGGTGACCGTGACACAGTGAATCTCCTTAGCGATGTAAGTTCTCATTTACTTCTTCGTGCATCTGTACACTGAAAGATTCATGTAAATTATATGTCATCGAATCTGAATAACCATCTAACAGGTGTGGAATTGCTGGACCAAAGGGACGATATCTGAAATGATAGACCAATCACTCGATGAATATGCTCGAAGCCAGGCCTTACGGTGCATCCATATCGGGCTGACGTGCGTCCAACCGGACCCTGAGGACAGGCCTTACATACTATCCGTCATTTTCATGTTAACTAGGGACAACATGGAGATTCAGGCACCGGCACAACCTGCATTCTTCTTCCGGGGTGAAACAGCTTTAGATTCTCTGTCGTCGTACGGCCAATCGGATTTCATACTGGGCGAGAACGCCTCTGTGAATGGAGTTACAGTCACTGAGCTATATCCTAGATAAGTTATGCATCAGTGTCATGTGAGGGCTGGAGGCTAAAGCTAAAACCTCGGATAGACCAGTTTCTACATTTGCCATTTGGTAAAAAGAAAGCGTAAATACAAACATATACAGAAGCTTTCAACATGTTGGAATCCATACTGAAGCTTTGTGGCCACTGTTTGAGCAGAACATTCAACATAATCAAATTGGATCTCAAATTTTGGAGTCAGATTTGGAGCTTTCGACCAAAGAATATCTGGTAGCTAACGTGACTATATTTTTACGAAAATTGTTTGACAACATGGAAGAATTATTAGAGCACTTCTGCTAACTCCAAGTTCCCCTGAAGTTCTAAAATCTCAGTCACTCAAAGAGTCAAAGTATCAGAGTTCACACCAAGACTGAAATTGCATTCTTTGAAGCTGTGCGACTTTAGTGAAATAACATTCGGTGATTTGGTTTGTACGTAATGTATAGAGTGACCTGAGATGAGGTGCTTGGATGTTGATACAAAGACATAGAAGTGTGACCAACATTATCTGAAATGATAGACAACTTATGAACAAACATCCCCTTATCTGAGAACGAAAAGATTAAGAGGATCATTGCTCTGTTGGAGCTATGCAACTGCTCGCCATGGTACATAAATATACGGCGGGCAGCAAAGAGCCAAGAGGCTATGATAATTGATACCATTGTATTATATCATACATGCACCGGCGGATTGTTACAGTACATTTATTTATTTGCCTAGTTTTGCATAAAAAACTAGACTTCGTTCAAGAAACGGAGTGCTGAGATTATTGCTCTCTGCTACCTGCTGTCAGTTCAGGCCCTTGATCGAAGCACGCAGTTGCCTATCTCTGCAAATAATTGAATAAACACTTGTAATAAGATTAAACCAGAGTAAAAAAATTAAAGAGTGCATTATTTTGGTAAAAAGTTTAACCCTAAGAATCAGATGGATTCTTGGGTAAGCATTAAGATGTCTGTTTGCTAGCTTTGAGTCCAATGTGAATCAGTCCAACCGAAGAAGAAATGCACTGGTTTTCATAGTATCTCGGTAGTCAGTAGACGAGAGACGACTCAAGAGGAGATGGTTAGCATGATGAACTCACTTGGTGCCTGGTGAACAACGGTGCCGGCGCCACCGAAATCGCACGACCTGTCGGACCGGCCGTTGCGCTGATAGTAGTCGTTGAACGCATAGGACGCGTGGGCGACCTTGGTGTCGGGATCGAAGCAGCGCGCGCCCGGCTGGATGGCGCTGCAGTCGGCGCCGTGGCCGCACGCGTAGTCCAGCGCCGCTTGGAGCCGCGAGTCCCCGACCGCCGCGTTCGCCACGCACCAGCTCCGGGCATTCGGATCGCAGGTGCCTATACTCGTGAATAAATGAGCGCCCAGTGAGATAGATCACCAGGCAGTCAGGCACTGCACCACAACTTAGAGCACACAACGAGCAGAGGCTCACCTGCTGGCTGCTGGTAGACAATGGAAGCGGCGCCGGCGAAGTCGCACGTCCCGGTGGCCCGGCCCTTGCGCTGGTAGTAGTCGTTGAACGCATACGAGGCATGCGCGACCTTTGTGTTGGGCTGGTAGCACGTCTTCCCGGGCTGGATGGCGCTGCAGTCCGCCCCATGGCCGCACGCCCAGTCCAGCGCCGCCTGGAGGCGCGCATCCCCAGCCGCCGCGTTTGCCGTGCACCAGCTCGACTTGGCTGCGCTGGGGGAACCCCCGGCCGGGAAGTCGACCTGGTACACCGGCTTACCATCTGGGTAGAACAGGCCATAGTTGCTCTCTTCGGCGCTCGATTTCTCATTCTCGTTGAAAAGTTCGAAGATGTACACGGAGATGTCGTCATGGCGGTACGGGGCGTCGACGCCGGCGTCGAGCGTGCTATAGGTGGTGCTGGCGCTGCCGGTGGAATCCACGTGCTTGATGAGGTTATTGATGTACGTCTGGGAGTTCTCCAGACCATCGCAGTAGGGGCACCAGTCGTGCTCCCCGTGTTTGACCGGTGCGCGTGGACGGCGCCCTCCTCCCCTGAGCATCGTCTCCAGCGTGTGATTCCGATTGCTGGAGGAACGTAACCTGTCCATCGCATAGTACACGGTGTCGAGCTGGGCATCAAATAGGTTACTGTAGGTGAAGCCAGACCCAGTATCGAGCACGCCGGCGTTGGGGCGGAACAGCGCGTAGTTGATGTCCATGGCGCCATTGGTCGATGCATACGCTTTGTAGGGGTAGATGTTGACCATGAGGTAGGAGCCAGTCTGCTCCAAGAAGTCGAGCATGGGGCTCATCACCGACTGCGCGATGTCGTCCCGGAACTCGCCTGTTGATGGCGGGAACGACGGCGCCTTGATCGCATCGAACGCGATCGGCGTGGTCACCTTCACGGCGTCGGCAAGGCCCAGGCGGGCCAGCGCCGCCTGCACATTCTTCATGGCCCGGACGAGCTGCAGCGTGAGCTTCGGTACCTGCTGGAAGACCTCGTTGCCGACGGTCACGCCACGGATATCCGTGGCCGGGTAGTAGGGCATCACGTTGCTCTTCGCCCACTGGACTGCCCAGCTCGGGTCGCCGGCGGCAGAGGCCAGCATCTCGTTGGGTAGCGCCACCACCAGCTTAATGCCGGAGTTGGCCATCGCCCTGAGCACCGTCGGGTCGGTATCGTACACCCTCGCCATCGTGATGCCCTTGTTCTTCAGCAACTGCACCACCGACGCTGGGTCCATCAGGTTGTTCCCGTTCCTCCCGTAGCATACGCCTACCTCGCCGGCCTCTGCAATACACAACAACAAACGTGGCCACTGTTACAAAACTGCACCTACGTACATTATTCCTGAAAAACACTTGTTTCAAAGAAAAATCCTGTAAAACACAACGCCAATTTACTCTTCCGCGTTCACGCGATTTACCTGCGCGGAAGAAGAGCAGCAGGGGCAATCCGGCGCATAGAAAGAGGAGGCGAGTGAGTTCCATGATGTCCTATTTGGGTCGTAGGGCAGAGCCGAGGGGGTGAGGGACTACTGGACTAGCACAAAGAGAGCCCGTATTTATAGCCGGCAACAAGGTCAAGGTGGAGGCGCTGCATTATTGAACAATGCTTTCAAACAGGCGGTTTTGGTATGGGAACGTTTTGGTCTCTACCATATTCTTTACCATATTTTTTTGGATTCGGAGCGGCGCGGATAATAACCGGTTGCGAAGTTGGAGGCACACATATATGTGATCGTGGATTCAACACGGAAACGGAGCGGACTTGGTGAGAAAACAAAATTAATCGGATACGTACCCGCATAAGTACATCGCCGGGTGGTTGGCACTCCGGGTGTGGAGCTGGACGACCCGGGTTCGAGACCCAGCTGTGCGCGCTTGAGAAAAATTTGAGTCCCAGCTGTGTGCGCTCGAATAAACCGGGTATCTCACCTACCTAACAACGTATGACCAAGGGAGGGATCATTCCCCCGTTGGCAACGTTTTTTTTAAGTACATCGCCAAATCATACAACCAAATCTATACAATGACTATGTAAGTGAGTTGTTAAACGGAAGAACTCGGACACGCACTAACAACAAATTGTAATCTATTAGCTTACACAAATTGTTAGAATATTGGATTATTTGGATTAAAATCATTGGATAATCCTATTAAATTTCCGGATAATCCATATTCAGAGCTATTTGACATACCATATTCTATACCGTATCCGGGTGTCAAATTCAGAATCGGATATTGTTATCCGCCGGATTCCTTGAAACCGGATATGGATTCTTTAAAACAGTTTCGAAAATGAATATGGTGCGGAAGTTATTCTATCCATTTACACCCCCCATATACAAGGTAGGTCAAGGTGTAGGAACATACCATGTTTATCTTGTGCCTTGGCCTTGCTAAGAGCTTTACAACATTTGTTTCTGTAGATAAAACTAGAGGCCACAATGACTGATTGATAAAGGAGGTCCCAAATTGCCAGTGGTAATATAGGTGCTGAGGAAATCAGCTTACGATGCAGAACAAGTAAATAAAGATAAACAAAGAATGCCGCTTGAAAATGCTCTAGAGCCTCGTGAGTACCAACAAACGTTTGATCGAAGGAGAAGCAAGTGCAAGATCTTGATGTTAGAGAACACGAGATTCATGTCCACGTCTACTGCAAGAAAGGCTTTTCATTATCGCGACTCCATCCATCTCCACGTTTGAATAGGGACCCCTACCGCCTCACTCTAGTTTGAAGAGCCTTATATCATTGGAAGTTGGAGAAACTAACCCTATAGCACTACCACCAACCTAAGCCAAGTGCACAACAAGGAAGCACCGGCGATGAACATCTGAAAGGACAAGGATGTCGCCTAGAAGGGGGGAGGGTGAATAGGCGATTTAAAACTTTTCCGGTTTATGCTTGATAATTGCGGAATAAAACTAGATGTTTAAATTAACAAGCCAACAACCTAAATAAACTAGTCTCACCTATGTGCACCAACAACTTATGCTAAGCAAGACAAGCAACAAGGTGATAGCAATATTGAATACTTCAAGCACAAAGGGTATCACTATATAAAGTGCATAAGTAAAGAGCTCGGGTATAGAAATAACCGAGGCACGCGGAGACGAGGATGTATTCCTGAGTTCCACCTTTTTAGGGGAGTACGTCTCGTTAGAGAGGTGTGAGTTTCAAACTCAAATGCCACAAATGGACTCACTCTATTCTCCGATGAACCTTGCCCAAAAGCTCGGTTCACTTTCCACTATTGATTTCCTTTTGGGCGGAAATCGACTCCCTTACAACAATCTTGAGGCACAACCCACAAAAGAATTGGGAGCTCCCAAGTGACCACAAAATGTCTCAACCACCACAAAAGGCGTCTAGTGTCCAAAGACCCAAGAGTAACAAGCTCACAAACTTTCAACTTCCATGAATCCTCGTGGAGAGCACAAACCGATGCACAATGCAATGGCAAGAGCACAAGTGATCAAATCTTTCACTCTCAAATCCCATCAAAAGCAACTAATGCTTGTGGGGGAGAACAGAGGAAGAACAATGAAGAACTCAACAAATAGAACTCGAAGATCAAGATCTACTAGGTTTCCCTCACTTAGAGGAGGAATGGATTGGTGAAATTGTAGATCTAGATCTCCTCTCTCAAAACTCTCAAAGATATACAATAATCATGCGAGGAATTGGGAGAGGGGCAAGCTTTCCAAGGTCAATAATGGTGGGAGAGAGAGGATAAAACGTGCTTGGAAGAGCTTGAGAACAATTGGGGAAGAAGGGGGCCTTATATAGGTCCCCACGAAAAAAAATCGTTAGCAGGAAAACAGGGACCGGACATTTCCGGTGCAAGTACCGGATATTTCCGGACTGCAGAAAAATGACTAAGTCACTTAATATTTCAGTACTGGACCCGGACCGGAAATTTGGCCGGATATTTCCGGCCTAAGGCCGGAATTTCCGCCCCCTGAAAACTGCAGAAATAGCAAAACGAAAATGACAATAACTTTTCCATCCGGACTCCGATTTCGATGATCTTGGGCTCGTTAGAATCGAAACGAAGAGCTCTTCAAGATTATGCAGAGAAACATCATAGTCCATCATCTGAGGAGGAGACCAAAAGAGGAAAGTTAAGACCTCTCTATAAAAGATAAACCGATAAAACCTCCAACATAAAAAACGCAACAAGATATGCATATGAAATCCGTTTTTGATGAACTAGAGCTTGGTATGGAGATGAACACAAGCTCTAAATCCTCACATGGATAAAAGCCAAATAAGAACCAAGAAAGATGATAATGCCAAGTATGCAAAGGTTTGAGCTCTCCACAAAGATGCGATCAAGTTACTCACTTGAGAACCCCTCTTGATAGTACGCCGTCTATCCTATAACCCGGTCTCCCACTAACACCATGAGACCAGTAAAATAGAAACCCTATCAAGATCAGACTTTTGCCTTGCGCATTCCACTTGAGCTAGATGATGACGATCTTGATCTCTTCAAGTTGACCACATTTCTTGATTGCGATTTAGCTTGCTGAAGACTCTCATATCGCTCCCCCATATACCAATATGGGAGAGCCTCTCTTAGGCACATATTCACTTGACCATAATCTCCAAAAGGGTGACAAGCTTCAAGCATAGGATTTCTTCGATTTGCTTCTCTTGAACTTGCACTTCATCTTCTTCTCTTAATATATATGATGGCGTGGAGATAAACATGAATGTTCACTCTCAATCTCCTTTTCCAAACTACACTTGCAATATGCTCAACTCTACACATGACCATTCTTTATATAAACCCTAGAAGAGAGCATTGATCAACATGTAGACTTCTGGAGTTCAACACATGAACTCAATCTTTTCCCATTGACAAGATCTATAAGAATATCTCAATGTAAACATTAGTCCATAAGGATTGTCATTAATTATCAAAACCACGCATGGGGGTACCATGCACTTTCAATCTCCCTCATTTTGGTAATTGATGACAATCCCTTTTACGAGGGTTTGTATAATGAATTTAAGCAACCATGCAACACAAAATGCAATGCAAGGATGCAAGAGAACTGCAAGAGAACAAACCCATATTCCCTTAAACCCTCTAAATTTCTCCCGCATTGACATCGATTGCCGAAATGGGTGAAAATTAAGAAGGACAATATAATAAGAGCTCCCCCATAATGTGTGCATTTCTCGTGATATGAGTGAAATCAAATGCACATATCCAGTGACGAATAGATGGAGGGAGATCAAACTATATTGAGGATCCAAAGATTGCAAAAGAATAACAAAGAGAAAGATACATCGACAAAAGATGTACGCAATCAAAGGATCCGAAAAACCAATTGGACACAAGAAGGTATTATGATAAGATCAACCAAGTGTTCGAAAAATCAAGAGAGAGCTCCCCAAGGTACGTGCACAAGGTAGGATTTGCATTTCATTATGGAGTGCACAACATGGAATCCTCACTCCCTCTTAGATAATTTTGAACACAAACAAATGTTGAGACAACAAGAGAAAGAAACGACAAATAAAGACTTGCTCAACCAAAAAGAGATGTGTGTGACATGGAGAGACATTTTAGGAGACTAATGCAAAGATAGACGTAAGCATCAACATAGTCTTTTAAAAAGAGAGGCACATAGTGCATATCATGTCTTTTCCATATACACAACCCAAAAGAAGATGTAGCAACTAGGTCCACAAGCTTATTAAGATGTAAAGAAATACAAAGTGAAAAACAAAGCTTGTGCCTTTTAGGAACCAGCAAAGAATCAAAAGCAATAAAAGGTGGTCACTAACGAAATGGAATACCAAATGAAGGTGTAACTATTCTCATGTGTATAAGTTTCTAAGTAGACACCAATCATGAAGATATAAGTCCACAAAGAAACATGCACACACAAAATACTCCCTCCGTTTTTTAATATAAGATGTTTTAGGTGTTGTACATGTTGTCTAGATACATGCTAAAGTGAGTGAACATACACACTTAAACATGTCTACATACATTTGTGTACACGTGCATGTGGACAAATGCTAAAACATCTTATATTAAAAAACGGAGGGAGTAGGTACTAAGGTAAGGAACATGATATCCAAGTGGAAGTCATAAATATACCAATAAGAGCTTTGCTTAAAAGCATAGCACAAAGTTCAAATTTATCTTAAAGGGATATAGATGAACTTCCAACACATACTCATCATAGCATCAAAAATATTCACAAGGGAAAAGGTTCACAAGGATAAGGTTGTAGATGGGATGCTCCGAGTAAGATAACAAGTATCACAAAGGGCAAATGATTTTGAAAATTCATCAATATTGCGGATGCGAGACTTTGAGTACAATTGCTAGATTAGCATATTTGGGATCGGTGAATCATGAAAATGATTATGTATATTTCTCTTGATATGTAATCATCCCGGCTTGCTCACGTTTGTAATAAAAATGTTTTGATAAGAACTTTGCAAAAACCATATCAAACGCAACTAGAGAGAATCATGCCAAGATACAACCTACACAAGGTTGAAAGCTAGAAGTATATGCATGAGGTAGATACTTGTTACCGAGATAGCATTGGTGATGTAGAAGATAAGAGTTCATGATCATCCGAGCTTGGCTCCAATAAGCACATGGTGATAACACCTCCCTTGTAAATGAGACAAGTTTTCAATGCAACTCCAATATACCTAAAACAACTTCAAGTACAAAATGGTACCCAAACTCATTGGGTCCAAAGTAGTTAGAGAAACTACAATATATAGGACAAACTCCACAAAAATATGTGCATATTGATGTGAAATTGAATT
This sequence comes from Poa pratensis, assembly GCA_947311845.1. NCBI lineage: Eukaryota > Viridiplantae > Streptophyta > Magnoliopsida > Poales > Poaceae > Poa > Poa pratensis. The sequence continues at coordinate 36,109,038 of CAMZMU010000093.1, read as the reverse complement.
TCATGCACATCTTAGCCATTTAGGATTTGATGGAGTTTACCTATATATTGGATCAACGAAATTAAGCATGCCATAAGATATACATATAGTAAATATGCATGCTCAAGACTTTCAAGAACCAAACTAGATATAATTTGGACAAAACACCAATTAAACCAAGAAAGCACACACAAGTGTGACAAGAAAAAGAATTGTCCAAATTATATCAAAGACCCAAAATCAACACATGATTGAAGATACCACTTTGAAAAGATACCAAATGAAAATAAGATATCAATTGAATAAAGTACCATCAAGGAATAAACCAAACCCTCTACACTTTTCATGATGGCACAAAGTACCAAGACGAAAAATGTTTGTCTTCCAAAGAGACATGTCATCGGGATCAAATACCAATTAAAGACATCTAATGTTCAAATGTATATAGGATTTCTCCCCCAAGATTTGTGCATTATTTATGATCTTGTATTTGAATACAAAATGCACACAAATGGGATCATCACTCTCCGTACATATTGTTCAAACACTAGTCATGATCAAGGAAAGAAATAAGATACAAAACCGATTTAAATAAAGATGTTCTACTCAATGTAGGATTGCTTCCCCAAGAATAGTGCATTATCTAGAAGTATGACTTTGAATGTAAATGCACAAGAATGGGATCATTGCTTTTCCTAACACAAGAAAGCACAAAGCAAATTTTGAGTAGAGCAACAAGGATCCAAAAGATACAAGTAAGATAAGAGAGTTAGACCAAAACAAATCCTTGGCAATAAAATAAGGCAGTCCAAAGCAAGAACCAAAGTGAAGATGGTCCACAAATTCCACCACAAATATGAGTATCACTTGTCATGGACAAGGAGTATGTAGAGATATTTCTCGGTGATATATAGGAATGATATTGATGACCAATTTCACAACAAATAAGCATATGGCAAGGGATAAGATTTAAAAGCCATGCTTAGATAAATAGATATTCTTGATAGCTTCAAATTTTTACGCGATCATGCAAAGCAACTACAAAGAGTAGCTTGAAGCAATCGGTTTCCCAACAAGATATATGCAAACAAATTTGGGGAAAGCCGTACCAAGAATTTCTATCACAAACAAGATCCAAAAGAGTGAATAAACAACATCATTTTAGCAAATATGGAACTTGTTTGAGCAACATGCCACATAGGAATAAGATTATTAACAAAATCACTTCTAGGTGGCAATACCTCACATTTTCTAGGCTTGCAATATGCACATAGCTTATTACTCCCCCATAATGTGATAATCCAATTTTCTTAACAAGAGGCAAACAAAACAAACTAGAGATAATTAATAGACATTATAGAATTTGAATTTCTCACGAGAGTGACATACCACATAGAGAGTGGATAATATTGATATATCAATACTAAGTGGTATTCCTCATGTACATATTTTTATGAGTGTGAAGTGTACGAAGCATATCACTCCCCAAAATGGGATAGTCCATTAATCTCTCAAAAAGAGAGCAAACAAGATAAGATATCAAATAAAAGCAATAAGGCTCAACACAAGTAGATGGTGTGCAAACCAACATACATATATAAACACTAGCAAGGTACAAAACCAAACACATGCAAGGGTGCAAGCAACTTTCAATGTATATATGATATAAGCACAAGTTACCGCAAGGAGGAACATTGGATAAGTGATAGAACAATATAACCCAAATGACTTGGCTTGAGAGAATATAATTGATGAAGATCCCTTAATTCTTCATGATGTAGCCAAGTCTCCAATGCCCTCCAACAACACCTATTGATCAAGTTTTAGCTTGTTGGTCCCCAACCAAGTTGGGTCCTAAGAGGTTAGTCACAATAGGCTTGGCAACCCAAATGGTTCTTTTCTTGACACCACTTTGAGTACCAACATATTTGGCAAACACATTGCCAACCTTATCCTTCCGAAGAGAATAAACATCATCAATATAATGGGGTTGGATAAGGTACCATTAGTGCATGAAGAAGCAAAGTGGCCCTTCTCACGGCATATGTAGCAACATTGGCTTCCTCCTTTCTTCTTAGTTGGAATCTCGACTTGAGGAGGGTAGCTTGATTCTTCTTGGGAAGTGGCCGTTCTTCAACTTGAGAAACTTGAGGCCGCTTCCCTTGTTGCTTCTCACTAAGAGGCTTCTTCTTCAAAGGGCAAGATCTAACATGGTGCCCTTCAACTTTGCACTTGAAGCAAACAATCTTGGCCGAATCTTTAACTTGTTCTTGGCCCTTGTTCTTCTTGATAGACTTGGACTTGTTCTTGTTATTGGAGTTGAATCCAAGTCCACTCTTGTCATTGGGGCGTCTTTGAACACTCAACACATTGTCAAGTGTGGACTTCCCAACATGACGCTTTTCCAAGTCTTTCTTCAAAGAAGCGACTTGGGCCTTGAGCTCTTTTAATTCCTCTACATGGTTAGTATCAACAAAAACACTAGAGGAAGTAGATGCTTCATTGTTAGAGCAACAAGGCATGGAAAGTAATTCATCACAAGATGTAGCAATATTATGAGTGGATGAATCACAAGGACTAGCACATGGCAATAAAGCATTTAGAGTAGAAGTAGTGCCATTGTCCACATGAGGCTCACAAGATGTTACCTTTGTAGTGATAGCCTCATGAGCTAACTTTAGCTTCGCATGGGATGCTAGAAGATCCTCATTAGAGCTAGAGAGCTTTTCATGACTTTCTTCCAATTTCCCATACTTGCTAGTTAGCAACTCAAGTTGAGCCCTTAGCTCAACATTCTCCTTCAAAATAGATGCTTCACGAGAAGTGGAGTTAGTAGCACAAGCATCATTAATATTAGAAATGAAGAAGACAACTTGGCAAGCTCATCATTCAACCTAGCATTTTCCTCAATAATATTAGCATGATCACATGAGGGAGTAGAGGAACTAGGCACATCATTTTTAGATAGTTGAGTTTGGAGTTGATCATGAGACTTGATAAGGAGAGAGTGTTCACTTTCCAAAGCCTTGTGAGCTTTGTCAAGTCTCTCTATATCCTCAATTAGTCTAGCATTGCCAACACCAAATTCAACTTTTTCCTTTTTAAGCACTTTATATTTAGCAATAGCATGATCTCTTTCCTTAATGATTTTAGCAAAAAAAGATCATTTGTTTCATCAAGAGATTCAAGTTTCTCCTCAAGAGACACTCGAAGCTCATGCTCTTCCTCAAGAGCATTTTCTAAGGATGCTTTTTCCATAGCATCCTCTCTTTCGATCCTTCCCTTTTCTTCAATGATTTCCTTGCACTTAATAGCAAAGTCAAAATTTCACACAAATAAGAGCAAGCTTTACTATCTTTAGGGAGAGCACCAAAAACCATCTCACTCTTCTCCTTTAAGGAGTCAATATCATCTCTTTTAATCCATAATAATCCTCATCCTCATCATCACAAGATGTAGAGGTTCCAAAGGTGGAGATACCTTTGAATCCCTAGCCATAAGGCAAAAGTGAGAAATGGATGATGATGAAGAATTACTTGAAGCACCATTGAGGTCCATGTCTTGTTCCAACAAATGTTGGGTTTCCTCTACATTGTTAGCCACACAAGTACTAGAGGATATGGAAGCATTATTTTCATGGCAACAAGACATAGAAAGCATATCATCATGAGATTTAGTTAAGCAACTATTACATGATATGCAAGGACTATCAACACTAGCATGTAAGACATTTGAGTGCTAGAAGTGTTTAAGTCCAAAGATAGAACATTGCAATGAGATAGAGATGAAGTATAGTCAATAGAATATTCACCATCAACAAAGCAATTTCTATCACCACTCACCATATCATTACCTTGTGACAAATCACATGTTGGTGAGTGGAAGAAGTTGTGAACTCATCACGGCCGGAGGTGGAAGGAGAACAATCATCCTCAATAATGTTGGACACTTCATATTTATCTTGAAGCTTGGTCCAAAGCTCATGAGCGTTCCGAAAAGGCATGATTGATGCAAGAACTACATCGCTCAAAACACAAATGAGACCATTAGATACTTGAGTATCGAGATGAGAGTTTTCCTCATCCTCTAAAGATAATTCTTGGGAATCCTTTGGAGGAGAAAAACCCACATCTACAATTCTCTCAATATAATTTGGACCCATGTCCCTAAAAAGATTAAGCATGCGAATTTTCCAAACATCATAATTTGTGCCATCGAATATGAAAGTGGGATCGTGCACTAATTCTCTAAACGACATCTTTTACCTCTAGGCGGTAAAGCCCAAAAAGAGAGCCCGGCTCTGATACCAATTGAAAGGACAAGGATGTCGCCTAGAGGGGGTGAATAGGCGATTTAAAAATTTTCCGGTTTAGGCTTGATAATTGCGGAATAAAACTAGGTTTTAAATTAACAAGCCAACAACCTAAATAAACTAGGCTCACCTATGTGCACCAACAACTTATGCTAAGCAAGACAAGCAACAAGGTGATAGCAATATTGAATACTTCAAGCACGAAGGCTATCACAATGTAAAGTGCATAAGTAAAGAGCTCGGGTATAGAAATAACCGAGGCACGCGGAGACGAGGATGTATTCCCGAGTTCCTCCTTTTTAGGGGAGTACGTCTCGTTGGAGAGTGTGAGTTTCAAACTCAAACGCCACAAATGGCCTCACCTATTCTCCGATGAACCTTGCCCAAAAGCTCGGTTCACCTTCCACTATTGATTTCCTTTTGGGCGAAATCGAGTCCCTTACAACAATCTTGAGGCACAACCCACAAAAGGATTGGGAGCTCCCAAGTGACCAAAAAGGTCTCAACCACCACAAAAGGCGTCTATGGTCCAAAGACCCAATAGTAACAAGCTCACAAATTTCAACTTCCACGAATGGAGAGCACAAACCGATGCACAATGCAATGGCAAGAGCACAAGTGTTCTAATCCTTTACTCTCAAATCCCACAAAAAGTAACTAATGCTTGTGGGGGGAGAAGAGAGGAAGAACAATGAAGAACTCAACAAATGTAACTCCAAGATCTACTAGGTCCCCTCGCTTAGAGGAGAAATGGATTGGTGGAATTATAGATCTACATCTCCTCTCTCAAATCGCTCAAAGATATGCAAGAATCATGAGAGGAATTGGGAGAGGGGCAAGCTTTTCAAAATCAACAATGGTGGGAGAGAGGGGAAAACGTGCTTGGAAGAGCTTGAGAACCATTGGGGAAGAAGGGGACCTTATATAGGTCCCCACGAAAAAGAGCCGTTAGTAGGAAAACAGGGACCGGACATATCCGGTGCAAGTACCGGATATTTCTGGACTGCAGAAAAATGACTAAATCACTTAATATTTCAGTACTGGACCCGGACCGAAAATTTGGCTAGAAATATACCCGGAAATGTCTGGCGGCCGGATATTTCCGGCCTAAGGCCGGAATTTCCGCCCCCTAAAACTGCAGAAATAGCAGAACGAAAACGATAATAACTTTTTCATTCGGACTCCGATTTCGATGATTTTGGGCTCGTTGGAATCGCAACAAAGTGCTCTTCAAGATTATGCAGAGAAACATCATAGTCCATCATGTGAGGAGGAGACCAAAAGAGGAAAGTTAAGACCTCTCTATAAAAGATAAACCGATAAAACCTCCAACATAAAAAACGCAACAAGATATGCATATGCAATCCGTTTTTGATGAACTAGAGCTTGGTATGGAGATGAACACGAGCTCTAAATCCTGACATGGATAAAAGCCAAATAAGAACCAGGAAAGATGATAATGCCAAGTATGTAAAGGTTTGACCTCTCCATAAAGATGCGATCAAGTTACTCACTTGAGAGCCCCTATTGATAGTACGCCGTCTATCCTAAAACCAGGTCTCCTACTAACACCATGAGACCGGTAAAATAGAAACCCTATCAAGATCATACCTTTGCCTTGCGCATTCTACTTGAGCTACATGATGACGATCTTGATCTCTTCAAGTGGACCACCTTTTTTGATTGCGCTTTAGCGTGGTGAGGACTCACATATCGCTCCCCCATACACCAATATGAGAGAGCCTCTCTTAGGCACATCTTCACTTGACCATAATCTCCAAAAGGGTGACAAGCTTCAAGCATATGATTTCTTCGATATGCTTCTCTTGAACTTGCACTTTATCTTCTTCTCTTAATATATATGATGGCGTGGAGATAAACATGAATGTTCACTCAATCTCCTTTTCCAAATCATACTTGCAATATGCTCAACTCTACACATGATCATTCTTCATATAAACCCTAGAAGAGAGCATTGATCAACATGTATACTTCTGTAGTTCAACACATGAACTCAATCTTTTCCCATGGACAAGATCTATAAGAATATCTCAATGCAAACATTAGTCCATAACGATTGTCATTAATTACCAAAACCACGCATGGGGGCACCATGCACTTTCAACATCAAGAAATCACACCATTTCAACTGGTAGACTCTAGGTTCCTAGGGTGCAAAAAGAAGGAAGCGGCGCAAAAGCGTCATCACCACCTGGTCTAGAGATCGGATCAAAGCCTTTCTCCCGGATCCCGAGAAGAAAGCGACATGTACCCGCGACAAGGCTTCAAAGGGGTATGCGAAGATGTAGCCTTCATCGGCACCGGCAGCCGCGGGCAAGGCTTTCACCTAGGTAACATGGCCACCATCCACACAAAGTCTCATTGGCCAAGCAAGCGTGTCCGAAAAAAGCGAGGTGACCAAATCAAGGCGGCTCCTGACCACAACCGACCAATGTTGGTAACCGCAGTACCCATACGGTCGAGATATTTGTTTCGAACCACACAGAACGACCCTTGCCATGAGGTCACCGCCGCGTCCTCCTTTCAAGTTTGCCACCCAACACATCAGCTTTACTAAGCTTGCACATTGTCCATCAGACAACGAACTACCTACGCTGGAGAAGTCCACTTAATTTAGCGGCACACAATTGACAACTAAAGTGTGTGTAATGCAAGTTGACAACTAAAATGTGTGCAAAGCAGTATAGATGATGTATGCTCCTTAGTTGTTAATGCTTACACTTATTTATTTGGTTTTACTTATTCTAATATAAGTCGGTTCAAATTAACTAAATCTTAGTTGCTTCCTTAGACGTTGAACTTGCATCCTGATTCGTACTAGCATGAGAGTTGCACATGAGTTAAATATGAGTGGACTAAACACTAGACAATCCCTTATTATTTATCACAAGGCACACGACATCAAAGGCGAGATACAAGTTACAACACTGCTTTGAAAGAACCGGTGAATTTAGCTACGTGCAAGGAAGGACAACAATTTGCAGTGCGGTTTATATTATCCTGAATGCATGGAAGGACAACAATCTGCAGTGTGACAATTATGTTATTGCTTCGTACCGATGTGCGGTTCGATGGGCACTTGGGCAGTGCCGCCAGTGCGATCAATCTGCATGGCTGCACGAGGGAAAACGACAGTCCGCTGCGGCATTGCCGAGCCTGACTTGGACAGGCCCTCAGTGTGCCATATGCGCACAATGGCTCGCATTGCACATACTGCAGCCCCGCCCAACCCATGATTGTGTGGATAAAACATACAATAGAGCGCCACACCCTGCTTAATGCTACTTTGTGGAAAGCCCTGTCAACTCGTTCAGGCTTGGACAATACGGCACTAGGGCAATGTGTAGCCAGTTACTACCGGCTAAACCCTGCTCAGTGTTGAACACCTCAGAACCTTAGCTAGACAGGTCCAGTAGCAAACTATAGTAATTAGCGTGCATGCCACTCCATCATTTCTTATTTTATTTATTCGCAGCGACATCATTTTGCCCACTTGCATAATTGGAAACACACTGTTTTCTTACAAATGTATTTTTGTGTCGAGCAAATCGATTATGGCTTACAAGTTTGTAAACAGCGTGGAGCTGCCACATCATTTCTCGCTTAGATCCTGTCATATGCATTTTTTTAGATAAAATAGATATATTAATACAAATATGATACCCACTACATCTAGCCTCTACACCTACACTATATTAAGAGCAAAGTTAAAACGTCGAGGAAGTGCATAGCTAAATAAATAAAAGTAATGGAAAAATGGCGAATAACAGAATAGCTACATCAACCACCAAAGATGGGAACCAAGGGTAACGGAGAGCTACTCCACGAAATAGGCTTGCGCCCCGCTATATTAATATAGCAACCGATCGATACAACGACGAGACCACTGCTGGGGCAAACAGCACAAACCAGACCAAAAGAAACAAAAACAAAAAAAGAAAAAGAAAAGAAACAACGCCGACAAAGGCGGTTTGACGAAAACGAAGAAGACTCGCAACCGCTGCGCCCTCCGGAGAATTCCACCACTCTCCTAGCACTCCGACGCTCCGCGTACCAAGCAGCACCTCCAAGAAGGTGATCGACGACGACGACGCTGCTGCCTGAACCGGGACTAGGGTTACCCCTGGTACCCGTCCTAGGGTTTCCCCCGGTACATCATCGGGGTTGGGAGGAGGCACACCCGACGCCCTTCAGGAAGGACGGCGATACCCGCAGGCGTCACCGTGTCGGTGTCGAGAACGACTGGGATTTCTCCCGACCCCCAAGAAACCACACCCCGGACGCTCCATAGTGTTCCAGCAGCACACGCCACCACGGTCTTGCAATCATCATCGCCGTCTCACTGTGAACCATGTTGCGAGGTCGGGAAGACCGAGAAGAAGGGGCACCGACGAGGGATAGCAGTACAGTAGCACGCGGGAGGGATCGACCTCCACCGCCGCCTGCGGTACCCGACCGAATGCAGCAACCATGACACACCAGGCCCTCACCGGCCCGGCCGAGCCCTAAATGGGCCCGTAAAGTCCCCGCCACCGCACTGCAGCAGACGCGCCACCGTCCCCGCCGTCCCAGCACCAGCCCCTGCCTTTCTGTCCACCGAAGGAGCCGCCACCATGCCCGAGGCGGCCCGCCCAGACCCAGATGGAGCCCTAAGGGCCCAGTTCTGGGCCGGGAGGGCGCTGTCGGTCGCATGCCGGCGACCAGCCGGCTGCGCTCGGGCTACCACGACCCCCAGCAACCAAACGGCCGCTCCATCGCCACCACGCTCACCCGGGCCAGGCCGAACCATCGCCAAGCCGAAGTACACCGCTGCAGGCCGCCGAGCGTCGCGCCGCCGCGCCAGCCAGCGGGGAAGAGCTGGCCGCCGCCATCGGCACCGGAACCGCACAGGCCACGCCCGGCGGCGGCGGAGAGGGGAGGGAGGAGGGAGCTCGAGGCGGCGGCGATTTAGGGTTTCCCCTGTTCGCCCGTGCGGGGGCGAGACAGAGGAGGGATGGGGTGGTGGAGGCGAGCCGGGCCGGAGCGGCGCGACGGCGGCGGCGGACGGAGAAATCCTAGGTCGGGGGAGAGAGGAGGAGACGGGGTCAGGGTCTTCTTCACTCACTCACGGGAAGCACTCACGGAGAGCTACTCCGACAACGACGCTTTCAAAATGGAAATAACGTATGACGCCAAAACCGATGAATCCAACCACCGAGGTTAGATCATGAGATTTCACCCCAAAGAGAAGTCCGAGAAAATTCAAAGCAATATTTTCAACAATGAAACGCCACTTGAACGCGCCATTGCCAAGTTAAACCAATGAAAATCATACCTAGAGTTTTCACTCCTGAAATCCGAGACCCAACACTCAAACAGTGTCACCAAAACCGATGTACTACCACCACTTGTGGATCCATCGTTGCAGAACGGAACCAAGCCACGCATGTGAAACCATATAAATCCGCAACACATGTTGACGAGTAACCTCTAAGGACGCCCGCCATCGAGACCCGATCCCATGAAAGCGAGAGTGCAGATCTCCCTTGTAGAGCCAATAGGGGACGATTGGAGATGCTAGGAGTCTTTTAGCACTCTGTTTTTGATAAAAGACATTCTTACCTATGTGGATTTTGGATGGCGTAGTTCATGTTGCTGAATTTGTGTCAGACGATTTGGCCAGTTTGGTTCAGTAATAAAGCCAAAGTTTTAACACTAAAATTCTAATAAGTAGGAAAATGATTATATGCCACCCTAAATTCAGAAGATGATATCACGCGAGACGTCCTTTTCTTGTCGAGTGATGCTCTCGTTTTTGTAGCGTGTACACCACCGGCTACATGACAATTCCCATGAGCAAACTGCCGACGCAAACTCCGCAAGATGAGATTCTAATTCTGCAATCTGCAGAAACACGCTGAAGGTGATCCTGATTGTTCTCCTGAAACCAAATTCCATTGGAATCGCCATGGCAGAAATGCGAAGCTGAACATGTACCGCACTCTCAAACCGTCATGACCAAGCCAAGCGTGCCGCCGCGGCAGCCAGCTTTCGCGCAGCCGCCTCCAAGGCCGCCATGATTCCCTCGCACTCGGCGACGATGGCCTTGTCCAGCCCGCTCCGTATGACGGGCGCGAAGAACAGCCATGACGCTGTCCCCACGACGAACGCCAACGTGGCCGCCGTCGCCGCCGCGCGCGGCGGCCGCCACAGCCCTCTCTGCCTGGCACACCACCGCTCGACCGCCACGCACGCGCCGTGGAGGACGAAGAACGCGGTCACCTCCCCCGTGCCGGCCTCGAGCGTGATGTAGTAGAACATCACCTCGTGCATGAGCCCCGACACGAGGAACGTGGCGAGCACCCCCACGGGGGCGCCGAGGCGGGCGCGCACGGGGCGGTACACGCTCGGGCGGAGCGCCCGGGCACCATGAGGTTCCACCGGCGGCCCCAGAAGTCGCGGAGGGACGAGGCGAGGTACGGCCGGTCGAACTGCGGCTCCAGCTCCGCGCCGAGCAGGGCGCGCGCGAACGCCGCGGCTGACGCCATGAAGAGCTCCAGCATCAGGTAAACGTGCGCGCCGTCGAACGCCACCACGGCGTACGCCGGCATTCGCGGCCGGAAGCGGCGGAGCGTGATGAGCGCGGCGAAGAGGGTAGCCTTGGCCGCGTAGGACAGGAGGAACTCCGGAGGGAGGGACCGCGAGTTCACCGCGCCTCTGTCCCGGAGCTTGATGGGGAGCGCGGCGCAGGCGACGAAGCGGACGACTGGAGGGTAGGGTGGAGAGGGCCGTGGCCGGAGGCAAGGAGCAGGAGCTTGAAGCCGCAGAGCCAGACGAGGAAGAAGGCCGAGATGGTGCGGAGGTGGATGGAGGAGAAGGTGAATGGGAGGACGGGTAGGACGAGGAGCACCGGGAGGAGCGCGGCCAGGCGGGGGAGACCGGGGCCCACGCGCGCGGCGGCGAAGCGCGCGTAGACCATGGCCGCGGTCACCGCGGCCGAGACCAAGGCGAGGCCAGCCAGCTCGGACGCCATGCCGCTGCTGAGATCTGGATGCAGTCCAGAGTCCACTGTCGAAATGGTGATCTGAAGAAGACTAAAGAAAGTTTATCTGCGATGCATCAGTATCATTTAACCTATAAATGTCAACCACATCCAAGGAGGTCCTCAGCCCGGTACTGTTCCAAGGCCACACTATCTTGGCCATTGATTTCCACCGTCCATTGTTTTACAGCCGTTGGATCCTCGTTTTTTCTGTTTTGCACTCGCGGCCACACCCGGTAGGTCGATGACATGTGGGGTTTTCAGCGTTCCGGGCCCACGTGCAGGCCGTCGCCCGCGTCGCTCTCTCCTTTCCCCGATTTACTGTACGGTAGACAGCGACGGCAGCGCCCGCAGCCACACAAAACCATCGCCCGGGTGAAACCCTAGAAGCCAATCCCTGCACGTCTCTCCTCCCTCAATCCCCTCTCGCGTCTTCTCCTCGACCTCGTCGTCTCGCGCCGCCGCCGCCGCTGCTGTCGCCCTCGGCTTCGTCGTCCCAGCCCCTCTCTCGCCTCTACCATGCCTTCTGAACGGAGCCAGAAGCGACCCGGACGGCGGCGGCCGCGGGCGCTCGGCTCGACGGCGCCTCGGACGGCAGGCGACCTGGCGGCGAGGAAGACGGCGGGGGTCGTGGGAGGAGAAGAAACACGGCGGCCTGGCGTCTCTTTCCCCCAACCTCTCGCCCAGTCCGTCCCATCCTCTCTTCCCCCGATCCGCCGCCCTCTCCTCTCCCCCGCTCCAACTCCAAGCAGGCGGGTCGAGAGGAGGCGGGATGAGGCAGCACGACGCCGGAGCTCGAAGCAGGAGGCGGGTGGACCACGGACGGGAGTGGCTCCTTGCCTCGGCCTGGATCCACGTTGGGGAGGAGCCGCATGTGGGCACAGCAGCCCGGAGATGTGGTCAGCACCATGGTCGCTGCTTGTGATAGTGGCCGGCGATGCAGATGACGCCGAGGTGAGCCTTCTCGCAATCCTTCTTTCGTTCATCACCTCCGCTTCTGATTTCTCCTTCTGTTTCTTGATCTCTCTCATGTGTATTCTGGTTCTGCCTCCTTCTTTTCTCCCACAAGAATCAAAGAAGGGTGCTCCGTGCCGGTCATGGCCCTAAACTAGCCTCCTCTGGCAGAGCACAGCATGGCGTTCTCCCTCCTCCAGCTTGAGCTCCAGTATGTTTCCATTATCTTGAATTAAATTTTATTTTGAATCTAGGGTTTCTATGCTACTATATAGGAATTTGATGTAAATAATTTTATGTTAAATAACGCAGGGAGGAGTGCATACCTGAAGCATCTTGATAAGCTGTATAAGAAGCATGATATTGCCTGGTTTAGTCCAGTGGAGCTTTTTATGATGCGCTTTTGTGCCTGAACTGTTAAAGAGGATGTCCAGCAGCGAGGTACATATATATGTGTTCTCCCACATTTTTCTCTCTGGATTTTCCCATGACTACATCTGTTCATGGTGGGAGTGGATTCAGCCCACCTTATTGTGGAATCATTCAAACGTATGTTGATATTCATATCTGATAAGCCGCAGTAATTATTATTCTGTCAGATTAAGAGCAAAACAGATAATGTGCAATGACGTGGGTCTCCTCGGCCAGAGCTGGGCATTTTGTTGGCAATTTCGTCGTCTCCAACCTGTCCAACGGTTTGTCGGCGACAGCGACAGGGCGAGATCGACGAGGTATGCATATAATTCAATATTTTCTTGCTTGATTTTAGGTTTGTGTAAATTCCCTGTTCTTTATTACTGATTCCATGGAATTGCTTCAGGCCAACAGCTAGAGAAGACCCTCACGACTCCGCGAAACGGCGCCGCGTCTTGGCCTCCTTGGCCTGGGCGTCCCGTTTGGCAATTTCGTCATCTCCAACATGTGGAAAGGTGTGTTCGGTTCTTTCCATTTATCCTGGGCGTCCTTTTTTTCATTTTAGTGCAGCATGCCATAGTGTGAATGTGTGATATTGAAGTTTTATCTTTCAGTTGGGACTCTGGTAGTTGCCGGAAGCATCTTATTAGTATGGTGACGGTACTCAGTTAATAATCCTGTCGTCTTTAACAGGGCATCAGGAAAATTTGCTCTGAGCTATTGGAGTTGAAGGATCTATTGAGAACATGTGAGAGAATATGTGGTCGAAATATCATGCTTTCCTCAGGTAATGTTGGTTGTTTTTTCTGTTATAAAACTAACGAGAATATTATCTCTGTGACTTTGAATGCTGCTCATTATATTGTCGTTTACAGTTTCATCTTGTTTGCTATCAGCTCTTCATGGGTTAGTGGCTACTGGATGTGGCCGTGGACGTGCTTCTTCGGTGCCATGTATGTCCGCGTCTGCTGATGACGTTGAGCATGGCTACTTTCGCTTTGCGAAGGACATGAGAAACTGAAGCAGAGGGCACAAGAAAAAAAGGTGCCAGGAATTGGGTTTAGTCTACAGACTATTCTTGTCATTACTTCCGGTCTCTTGGTCTGATCTGGTTTCCTTTTGATTTTCTTCATGACATGTTCAGCGGTGAGAACGCCGAGGAGATGACCAAAGTGGAGGCCTGAACCTGCCCAAATGAATAGTGTTTACTCACGCATAAGCCAATTACCTAATGGGAAGTAGATGTATGCAGGCATGTGATTCGTGTCTCACAGCTTGGGTAGATTAATTATTCTCTCTTGTTCATGGTATGGTTGATTGAATTTACCGAAATTGCTTCATGGTTACAGAATTTACAAAAAACAAACTTGTTGAGTGAATTAGACTTCATTGTGGTTGTAGTTCATGTAGGTAAACAAAATTATGGTTGTTCCTCTACATGCTTTAGTGGTTTAGGGCTAGCTTCGTAGAAGGAACAAAATAATATGGTGATGTTTTTTCTGACAGAGTATTAGATTAAAATTGAACTTGTGTTTGGTGTTCCTGTGAGTAAATAAATTAATCTTCTCCTCTACATGCTTTAGTGGTTCAGGGTTTGGGTGGTACCGAGACTGATTTATAGTTGGAGATATTCTGCTCATGTTAATATTAATTTTAGTTTATGATTTGACCGTTGCCAATATTTGCTATATGAGGACATAGTATGTCGTAATTGGGCATTTGATCATTGCCAATTTCTGCGATTTTGCAGGGGCGGGTGAGGATGCAATATCCAGTTCTGTAGATTGTTAATCATAGTGCTTTATTGAGATGTATGTTATTGTTTCTCTGTTAATGATCTCTTCACAAATAATTGGCAGTCCTTCCTAACCTCAGCCTCCAGATTATGATAGGTTGTTAATGGTGGCCAGGCCAAGTAGGAGACGTTTTGTTCTAAATTTCTGGGCAAATCGGACCATTACAGTAGTGAAACAAAGGGTCCAGATAAATGATGTACCAATTAGTCACTTGCCTGTCCAGTATTTCGTGTTAGTATAATTAGGTATTGTAGATGGATTCTTCTCGATTTGAGATGTTAATTTGTTGTTTTTTTTTCTCTTTTGATTATCCCAGGATGTGATTCCTTCCTGCTGATATGACTGGCAACACTGACTACGGGTTTTCCCACCACATGTTTGTTGTAATGCTTGACTCAAAGTGAGATTTCTTTTCAAACTTAGGTGAGAAAGCATGGCTTATGTCTCTTCAAGCTTGTTTACTTCTTTTTCTCATTAAATAGTCTCTGATTGAGGAGAAAATGTTCTTAGGTCAGTATAATTAAGTATTTTTTGGCACTTCCAGGCTTTTAAAAGAGAAGATGGAGCATGAAAAGAAGGGTGATGGTGATACACTCTTGGTAAAGAAGAGTGATACATTGTTCGTGGAGCTTTGGCGCAATCCCATAACTCTCAGGTCTTTCTTACTGCCAGCTCATTTTTTTTTAAATGTGGCACATTACAGGGATTTGTAGCAACAACGACGAAGCAGCCTGTAGGTAATTTCTCATGTTCTCTGCCCATTTTTGTGACATGTTTCCTTTCCTTTTTGTTTTCCAGGTCATTGTGAGGATAGTGTCGTGTGAGCAGCAACAACGACGAAGCAGCCTGTAGGTAATTTCTCATGTTCTCTGCCCATTTTTGTGACATGTTTCCTTTCCTTTTTGTTTTCCAGATCATTGTGAGGTGTAGTGTAATATGATAATTTTGTGTGTCTATAGCAAGGATAACATATTAAACTTGAAACTGATCCTTTAGACTATTGTTCGTGTTTCCTGCTTCTTTCATTAGTATCATCCTCCAGGAACTGTTATGTACCTGTCCCTGACAAAACAAAACTGGTCCAGAATTATGTGGTTTACAATATCTCAAAACCTTTTTGGAATTGCTCTATTGTGACCAGCAAAGATCTTGATATGCTGCTTAAAAGTAAATTTGTTTTGAGTTATCTATTTTCTGTTCTATACTTTGTAGGCAGTATATAGATGCTTAGTACTATATGTAAGTTAGTTTTGAGTTATCTATTTTCAGGTCTATGCTTTGTAGGCCAGTATACATATGCTTAGTACTATATATAATCATAGGAATGCGACCGCGCCTAAATTTGGAAGAGCCACCATGGATTCGCTGTGGCATCGACGCGTCATCTCAAGGTGTGGAAGTTGTTCGTACCTTGCCTTCCACCCCCAGCTCTCTAGAATTTATATTTGGATTGGACGATATCATATCTGGATTGTGGCCGAAGTATTTAGGTTGAAGCATATGTTGTTTCAGCATTTGAGTTGAGATCATTTGCAATAATGAGAGCAGTGGATATTACTCTGTTTTGTTCATACCACCCTCGTTGGCAATGTTACTTATCTGCTGGCTTGATTTGCTGGATTTTGTAGGACCTTGAGAACATCACATAGACTCTGTTTTAACTTCAGCCTCTATGACGTTTCTGCAATGGAATTGGCTCTAGCTCTTCAATAGCTGGTGCGTGAGAAGCTCCACAGCCAACCTAGACACTGTAAGTTGATCCTTTGTGCCTTTATACAACAAGTTATTGTACAGTTCTGAGTTTTATTATTGCCTTAGAAAGAGCCAAAAATTTGACATTCTTTTCTCAGGTTTGTACTTGATCTACTGTTGCCTGGGTTTTTTTCGAAGTTCTTCCTGGGCCTCTGTAATTTTACTGACTGCTTGAGTTTTTTTTCTAAAACTTCCATTTTTCATTGTAGATGTATGGTATGCTTCGTGCTGAGCGCCACCTTCTTAGAAGGAACAAAATAATATGGTGATATTTTTTCTGACAGAGTATTAGATTAAATTAGACTTACCTTCTGTTTGGCGTTCATGTGGGTAAATAAATTTATGTTTGTCCCTGTAAATATTTAATGCCTTAGGTCTAGCTTGCTAGGGAAGGAAAAAAATAATATTGTTTATTTGTTCATGAGCAGATTCAGTTGTCAAACGAATGACCATTTGCGCCCTGGAAGTGGCTACCATTTATTGTTAGACTTCCTTGTGGTGTTTATGTCGGTAATCAAATATATGGTTAGTCAAGAGTTGCTATATATAATTAGTGCCTCAACGCTTCTTAATATATGTATATACAGTCTAAAATTGTCATGAAGAGTCTTCCACCAAGAGATTTATCTATTTGCCTGGTCTTATAGATCAATTACTTCTAAAGTGGTCTTTCTCATTATAGAGTTCTTGTACTTATAAGTACAGTTTCATATAGAGCAATGATTCTTGGAGTACAATTTCATATACAGTAATTCATATACAGAAACTCATGTACAACAATTCATATACAACAATGATTCATGTACCTTCTTGAAAGAGGAACTCCGGGTGTTGAAGGCAGGGGAGCAGCAGAAGCATATACAGTCTAGAATTGTCATGAAGAGTCTTCCACCAAGAGATTTATCTATTTGCCTGGTCTGATAGATCAATTACTTCTAAAGTGGTCTTTCTCATTATAGGGTTCTTGTACTTATAAGTACAGTTTCATATAGAGCAATGATTCTTGGAGTACAATTTCATATACAGTAATTCATATACAGAAACTCATGTACAACAATTCATATACAACAATGATTCATGTACCTTCTTCAAAGAGGAACTCCGGGTGTTGAAGGCAGGGGAGCAGCAGAAGCACGAGCTCCCCTGGTGGCAGAGGAGAAGCAGCACGAGCGCGAGCGTGGGCGACACTTGGGTGGTGGCACCACCGTATTTTGGTCACCGGAGGAGCTACGGTGACGAGCTCCAGCAGCGGCGAGCGGCGGACCGGACAAAGGTGCCAAACTGAACCTTTGTACGATTTCAATAAAAATAACAAGCTCTTCAGTTCGAATATCCTCAGTTTCGACACTGCCCAGACTGACAGTGCATCTAGCCTGTTTTTACAGTTCCTGCAAGTCTTCATCTTCTTGCTCCTGAAAGTGCATTTTTCTTATTGGTGCAAGTGCAAAAAATTATTGTAAAGATGCAACTTGTTTTCTTATTCATTCACCAGTACAATGCATCCCAGATTTGCATGCAAGAATATTCACGAATTATTCATTGTATGAGTACAATGCATTCATTTGCATACTCTGTAAATTGCTCTGAAATCTTGTGAACTGTGGATCAAGCAGGTCCGTGGCGGGACTAGGGCTGGAAATAAAACTCGAAACTCGCGAGTTAAACGAGTAGCTCGGAACTCGACTCAGCTTGACTCGAACTCGTTGCTAAACGAGCCAAGCCGAGTTTCCATTTTTGACGGTAAACGAGTTCGAGTTAAACGAGCCGAGTTCCGAGCTACTCGTTTAGCTCGTTTAACTCGGTAAAAAAAAATTGTTACCTATATTCTAGTCTTTGTGAACAATTTTCCCTAATTATTATAGTTTAACGACTATATATTACTTGATAGTGTCAGATTGTCATTGATTGTTTTGATAATTACATCATACATGCCCAAATAATTAGAAACAATTATATATAAAAGATATTATAATTCATGTTAACAGTTTTACCGAGCTAAACGAGTTAAACGAGCAAACTCGTGAGTTTACCGAGCCGAGCCGAGTTCTAATTCTGGACTCGTTTGCTAAACGAGTCGAGCCGAGCTAACTCGTCAGTTGACCGAGCTTCAACGAGTCGAGCCGAGCCGGCTCGGCTCGGCTCGAATTCCAGGCCTAGGCGGGACTGGAGATCAAACAGGTCCGCGGCGAGTACTCCTTCAAGCTTTTACACGCCTTCACCACCAAACGCCAGAGATAGAGATAGAGCATGTCCGTGGCGGAGCTGGAGACCGAGCAGGGGAGAGAAGGAGGAAGCAGTGAGCTCCTAGGCGCCCCAGCAGGACGAGGAGGCAGGGGAGCTTCTTCATGGCTCTTTTGAGAGATGATGGTTGTCAGCTCCAGTCTGCCATCTCTGTAACCATTATGTTGAGGTAAAGATCAATTCTCCCTCGTGTGCTTTAGCTCTTTTGAGAGATGATGGTTATTAGTTTGGCCCTATGAAGCACTGCATTGCATCTTCTCTTTATGCTTGGTGTCCTCTAATTCTTGATAGACTATTCAGACATCAACATTGATTGTAACACAGTTGGTTGTCTAACTCTCTTTTTAATTGTTTTGCAGCTTGGAGGTGATGCGAGATGATTTAGACCAAGACATTGTCCACTACTCCTTTTTATTCCAGTCTTAAATTTTTCCTTTGTGCTGAAGCTGCAGAGTCATATTGTGTACTTGGTATCCAATTACCTACTTTATAGTGATTTTTTATATCTGTTGCTAAGAGAGCCTAAGATGTATATCTGCTCGAATGTTCTTTTCAATTTTGATATATTATTTCTTACGTGCAGCTATAACTGATCTAAAAGTACTATGTATAACGGTAAACTTTTGGTTGCAAATAACTCTCAGTCTAAATTAGGATCTTACGCCATTGTTTAGCATGTGTATTCTGCCTATTTTCTTCTCTTTATGTGACAAACTTATTTTGAGAATTTTAAAATTAAAATAAAGGTTCTCACAAATAAAGCTTATGGCTGAAATACAGTCTTTGTTGCGGCATTTGCTACGGTGCAACCTGTCATATCATATAGAGTATACAAGACACAGCTTTTCCTTTTGGGTAATATTTCACTTATTATTTTCATGTCTCATGTTAATTTACATGTACATGACACATCTTTTCCTTTTGGGTAATATTTCACTTAGTAACTCAAGATAAGTATGAAAATGATACGGTTTTGAAAACAAGTTCGCATCACAAACAAGGCTATCGTCTTGACTTCCTCCTTCACATTTAGTGGGCGCGAAACACCAAAGGGCAGCGATCCATCGGTTCACAGCTTTAAAAAGCCCACGCATCGGCACCATCCTCTAATCTCCATTCTGCACATCCTCCCTTGCAGTCCATCCCCGTTGCAATCCACCATGGTTAGGGCAAAGATAACTAGGTGCAAGATGATGGCAGCGACCCGCTACGCCGAAGTGGAAGCGGAGAAGCGCGACGAGCAAGATGTAGTGCGCAACGGTGAGTTCCTCTTCGAGCTCCGACGACGAAGAATCAAGGAAGCCAGCAGATTGGGTGACTAAGGAGGAACTGCAAAGCTTCGAGGACCCGCTATCTGACACAGCGGACAGCGGGGCTGTGATTCATCGTACTCCATACGTTCCAACTATCTCACTGCAGGAGGCCCTCGACCAATACAGCAAGGTTGTAGCAGCGGAAGAGAAAGAGAAGAGGGATCGCATCGCCAAGCAACTGAAGGCGGCGAACCACGATGGACAGATACGCACGGTGAAGAAGCGTAGGTGTACAAGGACATCGGCCCACCCGCTGCAGCCCAAACCCAGCATGGGCCTCTTCCTGTCGAGATCACCGGCGATGAGATTCAGCCCAACTGCCCTAAGGGCGAAGTTATCTGCATTTCGGACGACGAAGAATAAGGAACTTATTCAGATTATGGCATCCTTATTAATTCCCTTCTTTATGAAATAATTCTGTTCAATGAGTTTTTCTCTCCATTGTAACCGCACTGTCGGTGTCTGTAAGATGGTGTATGAAACATGGAAGTCAATGTGACATCGTTTCAACACTGAAATAACATGAGTCATAAGGTTGGATTATTTCTTACTACTGTTATACATAGGACTTCTGCTAAATGTAGCCATACGAATTTAAA
The DNA here is from genome assembly GCA_947311845.1 of Poa pratensis. Taxonomy (NCBI): domain Eukaryota; kingdom Viridiplantae; phylum Streptophyta; class Magnoliopsida; order Poales; family Poaceae; genus Poa; species Poa pratensis. Next base: position 36,088,636 of record CAMZMU010000093.1, on the reverse strand, counting down.
ACAAAAACAACAATATATTTAAAATTTATAAAACTTAAGGCTGCATTACAGTTTTGATTTTGGCACCTACGCCAGGGGCGCAACCGGTCATCTAGTATTACGAAATACGAACCCTGTGTCATGAACTCATTCGTTATGCATTGACGGGGATTAGGCGTACTGGCGAGGGCGAGGTTGTTCGGCCTCTCGGTTCAGTTCATGTGCTTATCCGGAGCACACTCTGTCTGTATATTGTATCTAGCTTGTACTCTCGCAAGTAGTGTACAAGCGTGTGCCACTGGACTAGAAATGGTGATGTTTTTGTGTAGCAAGCGTGTGCCATTGTCCATTTCTTTTTGGGCTCATTTTATCTTCACTCTGAGTGTTCCTTAAACTTTGTATTATGGTACTTTGAGAACTTGGCAATAATAAAGTTGTGTGCATCACTCCGATGTAGAGGCTGGGGCAGCGATCCCCATTTTTCAAAAACAAAAAAATGTATAGGAACGGAAAAAAAAACAAGGTTGTCAGACTTGCTTGACAATCTTGACAAATTGGCTGAAATCACTCACAGAAAGATGCAATTGGATTTGAAGTTGCAACTAAATGAACTTGTGAGAAGATAATGTTAAATGGTTTCAAAGAGCTACAATTCTAAACCTAAACTTGGGACAAAGTTGTACTAGATATTTCACGAATAAACCTAGTGGAAAAAAAGGAAAAAATCTTCCACTTGCAGGACAATGATATGGTTACTGACGGTGATCAAATGTGTTCACTGATTCCTATAAGAAATTTAGTGCCCACTCTGACAGAGCTAGAATTAAATCCGACTTCCATTTTTCTTATATGCTAGGTGTCGAAGAGCATGCAATCTTGACAAGAAACTTCTTCTTTGAAAAAATTAAAGATATTGTATTTTTTGGCACACAATAAAGCCTCTCCTCCTGATGGTTTCCCTGAAGAATTTAACTAGTTCTTTTGATGGTTTCCCTGAAGAATTTAACTAGTTCTTTTGGGATGCTATCAAGACACCTTCGAAAAACTTTTCTATGACTTTGTTGCTAGGGCTCTAGACATTGGTAGGCTTAATTTGGATACAATAACATGTTTGCTTAAATGTGATGATTCTACTGTCATTACAAAATTTAGACCATTTATATTGCGATTGGGAGTCTAAAAAGTAATTAAAAAAGGGTTGAACAAAAAATTGGTTGTTTCTACTGATGATCTTATTGACATAACATACACTGACTTCATCAAAAAATAGGTTTATCATGGAAGGTGTGGGATCTTGCATGAGGTTAAAAAGAAAACAACCTGGTGTCCTGAAAAGACACATGACAATGTTAATTGGGCTTTCTTGTATAATGTAATGGTAAAAAAAGGTTTCTTAGTAAGTGGAATGACCTGATTTTCAGCATGATGACAGGTGGAAAAGTGAATATAAAAATGAATGATCATCTAGGAGAGTTTTTAACACTTTTAGAGGCGTGGGACAGTGTGACCTCCAAACTCCCATCCTTAACGATCTTGTTATAGTTCTATTAATTTGATGGTTAAAAATGCCCAATATAGTAAAATTACTATTGGAATTGTGCCCCATCTGCAGGAGAATGGCATTGACATTCTTAAATATGCAGACGATACTCTTTCTTGCTTAATTAAGGTTTTGAAAATTCAAGAAATCTTAAATTATTTATGTATGTTTTTGAACAAATGTCTGGATTTAAGATTAATTTTCTATGGGGAAGTGTGTCGAAGATAGTTGCGCTTATGAAGAAATTTTCACATGTCAATCTGGTACTTTGTCACTCAAATATTGTGGTTTGCATTTGGTACCACACTTCTTAACAAGCATTTCAAACCTACAGAAGATAGAATGGAAAAGAAACTTAGATGTTAGCAAGTAAAATGGTTGGATATTGGACCATGGTTTGCATGTTGGTACCATACTTCTCAACAAGCATTTCAAACCTAGATTCCATTGTTTTCTATAAGATGACTTGTTATAAAGTACAAGTGGGCACTAGTACAGAACGACACATCGGAAACGGGCCAAAAACCCCATCGGCAACAGAGAATGGGTCCGTGTCCCCGACCCTGTCACTGATGTGAAGATCTCAATGGCAACGGAGGTGATAAACCGTTGCCCCAAACATGGGCAACGGTTGTTATATTTGATCGTCACTGATACGTTTCACATTAGACACGGAGTTTTTCTAATCACCGTTTCTAATAAGGGTTACAGGAAAACACAAAAAAACACGGTGACGGGCTGTGCCGTCGATGGAGCCCCGCTCCATGCGACTAGAGGGCCGTCCGGTCGTCACCGTATTCCTGTACGCCCTGCTTTACAAAAGTTCATCAGTGCGCGTGGCTGGAGCTCTGCTCCTATGTCTTCACGGCCGCCAGATGAACATCTAGTGTCTTCATCCTGCTGCGCAAAATGTACTGCTCCTGGTGACGGCACCGTGTATGGAGCCCCGCTCCTAAGTCTTCACGGTAGCAGCATCGTCACCAAGCCCTTGACACAACGAATATTCTTTGTTAAAAACAGCAAACAAAGCTAATAAACTGAGCCAATAAGTAGTAAACAAAGCAAAATGTAGTGGGATAAGCAGCTAACAGAGCAAACGGAGCTAAATAAGTAGCTAACATAGCAAATACATAGCTGAACAGAGCTAACTAACAGAGCAAACCGAGCTAAATAAGTAGCTAACATAGAAAATACATAGCTAAACAGAGCTAACTAACAGAGCAAACCGATCGAAATAATTAAGTAGCTAACAGAGCAAATACATAGCTAAACAGAGCTACAAAACAGAGCAAACGGAGCTAAATAAATACTCTAACAGAGCAAATACATAGTTGAACAGAGCTAACTAACAGAGCAAACCGACCTAAATAATTAAGTAGCTAACAGAGCAAATACATAGCTAAACAGAGCTACAAAACAGAGCAAACCAAGCTAAATAAGTAGCTAACTAACAGAGCAAACCGATCGAAATAATTAAGTAGCTAACAGAGCAAATACATAGCTAAACAGAGCTACAAAACAGAGCAAACGGAGCTAAATAAATACTCTAACAGAGCAAATACATAGCTGAACAGAGCTAACTAACAGAGCAAACCGACCTAAATAATTAAGTAGCTAACAGAGCAAATACATAGCCAAACAGAGATACAAAACAGAGCAAACCAAGCTAAATAAATACTCTAACAGAGCAAATACATAGCTGAACAGAGCTAACTAACAGAGCAAACCGATCTAAATAATTAAGTAGCTAACAGAGCAAATACATAGCTAAAAAGAGCTACAAAACATAGCAAACGGAGCTAAATAAATACTCTAACAGAGCAAATACATAGTCGAGGCGGGGTCGCTTTCCGTCGCGGATTGCGTCCCAGGCGTCGGCGCCGGAGCCACTGCCAGAGGAGACGTCAGAGGAGACCTCATCCTGCTCGAACACCGGAGCGTCCTCCTCCTCCTCCTCCGCCGCCGCCACCGCTGCCGCCGCCGCATCTGGCCCAGGGCCCTGGCCAGGGAGAAGAGAGCGGTCTATGGCCGCCCGGAGCTGCGTCTGGAACAACGCCTCCTCGGCGGCTTCTATCGCGTGCTCGGCGGCCGAGATGCGGATAGCTCTCTGCATCGCAGATGCCCGAATGACACCGTCGGCGCGCTCGCGCTCAAAGGCGGAGCGAGAGAGGAGGAGACCGACCTCCAGATCCTCGTCCTCATCGTCCGAGGAGGACGAGATCCGGGCGTCGGTGGCCGCCGCCGCCGTGGATCCGGATGGGATTTGACGGCTCCGAATGAACTGGCGACCGCGGTCGTCGGGGATCTCGCCCCAGTTGTAGGGGAGATCTGGGCTGCGCCTCGGAGGGTGGGAGGAGGAAGATGCTCCATCCTGACTTCCGTCGGCGCCGGAGGGGTTCGCCATCGATGGGTGAAGTAGGAGTAGAGCGTGTGCGTCTACGGTTAGGAACTGGGGAGAGTGAGAATGAGAGTGAGATACACTGGAGTGGGAGATATTAATACCGGCACCGCTTAATGGGCCTTCACATGGGAAACGGAGATAGACCGATCTCCGTTTCTGATGTGGTCGTATAAGCAACAGAGATATTATTTCCTCCGTTGCCCATATATGAGCAACGGAGCTGTTTTCCGCCTCCGTTACCATTGTGCCGGGCCCATCGACCGACTAGCGCGCGCGCTTCGGAACTCATTCTTCCGTCGTCTAACTCTTGTCGTTGCCATAGAGGGGTATCCGATGTGTCGTTCTGTACTAGTCGGGGGTTAGGAAAACTTTAGATGCTTTTAGGAGTAAGATTTTATGCAGGAAGATCAGGGCATCGGGAAGTACCACATGATCAAATGGAAACTGTATGTTCCCCAAAGATTTAGGTGGTTTGGATGTCCTTAACCTGGATCTAATGTATATCAGTCTTGTATGCAAGTGGTTAGAGCTTGGCAGAATCTTTTGAAGAAAAAGTATCTTACAAACGAAACTCTGTCCCAAGCTTCAGACAAAGTAGGTATCTTTGGTGTTCTGTTGTGAGTTGCCGAATGTAAAGGATATTTTTTATCTGTGATACAATTCCTACCTTTGTTGATAAACCTAGATTCTGGGATGATGATACGTATGGAGATAAAAGTATGGCTACAAGCTTCCCTAGATTGTACAACCTCACATTTAGCAAGAATGTAAAAGTTGACAAAGTTGTATCACCTAAAGGGTCTTGCCTTTATTTAAGAAGATGTTTGTGGGAGGGTGGGGGTATTTAGCAGTGGAATGAGAAAACATGACATATATTATTAACATAATTGAGTTGGAAGAAGGAAGTGACAATGTAGCGTGGAAGTTAGGGCAGAAAGGCTTCCTATTAAAATGTTATATAATGCTCTCCAAACTAGGTTACCTGCTAGGAATTTCATACAACTTTGGTCTTTAAAACTGCTTGCCAAGATCAAAACTTTCCTTCGGCTTGTCATGTGGGGCAAACTTTTGACCAAAGATAGTCTTAAAAAGTAAGGTTGAGGTGGGAGATCAGAATGTATGTTATGTGTTGTTGATGAAAGAATAGAACACATCTATTTTGTAAGTGTCGTGTTGCTCGTTATGCTTGGCGGTTTTTCATTTATGTTTTGATGACCCAAACCCTCCTAATTCAGTGGGTGAAAAATAACACATGTTTTTCAACCATGAATTGGAAGAATGGGTGCTTCTTTTCCATGGCTGGGAATGTTGTGCTATGAAAATCACCTTTTGTGCTAATTTCTAGGCGATTTGGAAACTAGAAACAAAGCTTGTTTCGATCATATTATGCCTGGAGAGTGGAGACCCGTGTGATATCACCTATAATATATGCTATTGGATTGGTCTTTGAAGTGAACTGCAGAAGGAAAAAGTGTGAAGAACACTTCAACGAGGAACTGAGAAGCTGGAAATCGTGACGATTGAGGTCTTCACTCGTTCAAGAGGTTGGGCACCAACATGTTTAAGAATCGGCAGTGGATAGTTTTAGCCACAAATGATTGTGTGTTGTTGTTTTAGGTGTGAGGTAGCCTTCGTAGATATGTGCCTTTGTTCTGTTCTATGGACATGTGTGATGTTGCTTCCATTTGTTGTCGTTTGGCTATGATTTTTTATGAGTGTGACAATTCTTAATTCTGTAGCATGACCTTAATTTTTTAAAAGTGAAGCTGAGAGTTTATCCCTTTTGATAAAATGTGTTACTGTGGTTTAATTAACGGATGCATACCTTTCTTAAACGAGATACCGCACCAAACTGTTTTGTCAAAAGGTGAAAAAATTATGACGCCGTCTCAATGGCATTATGGCATCATGTTCTCCGGTAGCAGCATGAAGCCTGCGTCATGCTATGGAGCACGAATGCTTCAAAGAAAATGGTTATGATAGAAATTATTTCGTGCTAAAGTCTCTGAAAGGAGGCCATTTTTATCGTTTTTGTCCCCGTCGCTCGTGGCAACGCCCTGTGCAGCTGACCATGTTTTTTGTGCACAAGCAGTATCAATAGATCACCGTCATCACCGTATTATTTCCTGTGCCGAAAACGTCTTGTCTTCTGTATGTGAGGAAAGAATTCGAACATAAACGTTGGGTTTGACGGAAATGGCTACGTTTTTTGGCCGTATGTCGTGGTGGTGTCACGGCAGATGCCATGGGGATGGCTTAAGTGTGGGCTCGCTTGGGCGTTGGGGGAACCGGGGAGGGTTTGCGCGCTCACGAAGCACGCATGAAGAAGAAGCAAGAAGTCACAAGAACCAACAAGAACAGAGCTAACCAAGAACAGCAAAGAACACCACGATGTACCCTGCTTCGGGGCCCTCTTGTGGAGGTAACACCCCTACTGCAGCTCTAGCCTACTCTCTTATATCTCAAGTGTTTACAAGTACAGAGCGCTCCTTGAGCTGTATGATGAACAATGGAGTGAGCTCCAGGTAGAAGATGAAGCTTGGGGGGGAAATGATGCTCACAATGGTCGATCCTTCTCACAGGAGAAGGTGGTGTTGCATATATACAGTAACCGAATTACCCTTTTGCCCCTGGCCGCAGAGGACAATGGCAAGGACAAGGAGAACAGGACAAACACTGGCCACTGTCACTCAGCCCAGCTCACCCTCTGTCCACCACAGGCTTATCTTTCCTCTTTGAGCTTAAGGCAGTGTAGACCACAGTAGCCTAGGCACTGCCCCTTTCCCGAATTGGCCGAGTCAGCGCCTAGGGGCTTGTGACCCGGAAAACCTGTGGCTGTACCTTGCTGTCTTCTGAGCCCCGGTCAGTAACATTACAGTGCCCGTGACTTTTACTGACACTACTTGGCCCCTGTGCAACATCCGAGTTGCCCTACCCGGGTCCTTCCTGACGGATCCGGATAACTTAGCCGGCTCTTCTCCCTTGGATCCGGTTAAACCTCACCGGATCCCCTTTGGTCCTTCCTTTTACTCTGGCTTGAAGTAGGACTGACCGAATCCCCTTGAGATCCGGCCCAAGTGACCCGGCTAACCTTGATCCGGTTAGACCTTAACTGTTCATAACACATCATCTTTGCCCTACCCGGGGGCAGCCCCCCGACAGTAGTCCCCGAAGCTGGTACGGTCCTACAGCCTCGGCTGAAGGGCCGTTCCAGATTCAAAACCAACATCACTAACCGGATCACTTCTAGCTGTCACCGAATTTTCCGGGACATTTGGCAGGAAAAGCCTGTGCAAAGCCGTATAACCCGGGTTGTCAGCTCGTTATCCGGATCCACCGGGTATTCGAGTGTGTTTGACCAGAAGACCACGTCTCCTCGTTTTCTCCGTTGACCGGCACATAGGATCCGCTCCACCGCTTCCAATTCTGCGACGTACCCACGTGTGCTTGGAATACACGGCCACAGCAGCGGCCACAGAGTTCCGCGACGCAAGGGATCTGATCGTGCTCCGGTAACCGCGCGGTAGTGGGGGCAGTTACCGCTGGCGGCTATAAATGCGGGCCAGGAACCTCCTCTTCTTCTTCGCCTCATTCTCTTACTCATCCGCTCCACCATCGCCGCCGCAAACTCGCCCTTCAAGGTTGCCGCGCCAGGGACGCACAGCGCACCAGAGCAAGACCATCGGAGCTGCGCCTCGCGCCCATCTCCGCCATTTCTCCATCGACCTCCTCCTTCGAGGAACTAGCACTGTAAGTTCTTCCTCCTCTCGCCATAGCCACCGTGACGAGTTCATACTCTTGAAATACACACGCCTGTTCTTGCTAGATTGATGCGTATCTAAGCCCATGTTCATGCCGTAGCATATTCTGTATACTTTCTGTCCAAGTTCTGCATTAGACTAGCCTAGATAGACTTGTCCCGTAGGAGCAGTTCAACCATGTTTTTACCCGTGGTTTTCTTTCTTTTTTACCACCGCTGTAGATCTTCCAAACCCTAGAAACCCGCGGAAAGATGTTTGCGATTTCCAACCGCATCACCTTCTCCACCGGACCCGGTTAACCCTACCCGGGATAAGATTAGCCGAGTTACCTTAGTTCTGATTCGGTTTCAATGTTATCCGATTCTTCTTTGGTCCCATGGATTCCGAATTTCCTGATCCGGTTATCCGCCTTTTTGCTGCAGGACTGATTCGGTTATGGCCAAACTTCCCCCTGGCAGATGGGAAGGATCTGATGTTACCAAAAATGATTTGGAATGGCTACGAGCCACCCGACGTATAACGCCCCAAGCCATTTGCCGCCGACCCGGAAAAGAACTCGCACCGGCGCCCGAACCCGGTGAACGCGTGGTATTCATAGCGCATTTCGAGCGCGGGCTCGGATTACCTGCCAGTGACTTCTTCCGAGCCTTTCTGGACTTCTTCGGACTACAACTTCACCACCTCCCGGCGAACGCCTTCGTCTCTTTATCAGCTTTCACTTCCTTCTGCGAAGGCTATCTCGGTCTCTGGCCGAATGTAGATATATGGGCAAAGTACTTCCACCTTCGCAAGCACACCATTCCAGGTACCAAGCCGAAACAGCTGACTGCTTGCGGTTCGGTTAGCATCACCCCGAGGCAATGGTCCATCTTCCCCCGAGTCACCGGCCTAGACACGGTGAAGAAATGGCAAAGGACCTGGTTTTACGTAAAGAGCGCTGAGGGCCACGACGCTCTTAACCTGCCCGAATTCAGGATGGAGCCGCCCACAGCCGAACTGAACTTCGGTTACAATCCGGCTGAAACAATTGCTGAACTTCAGACAGTGCATACCACTCTGGAGGATTTTTTGAAGAATGGTATGACCTCTGACGACCTCCTCCGGACCTTCATCTCTCGCCGGGTCAGCCCTCTTCAAAGGCGTGATCACAAGATATGCCACATGCGTGGCGCACTAGATCCTACCCGGATCAGCAAGCACGAGCTTGACAAAGCTTCCGTCTTCAGACGTGTAAACGCCATTGCTGCCAATGAGATGTCGGATAAATGGCGGTGGGGTGTAAAGCCATTCTACCGGGAAAACCTTCCTCCACTGGTTAGCTCACCACTCTCCGAATCCAATCTTACTTCATCTGAATAACCCCGGCCTGATCCGGATTCGCATTATCTTTTTTGTAGCTGTTTGATCGTCAACTTACTGAAGACGGAGATCTCTCCACCAAGGCATGGACACCGGATCTCAGCCCGCCGCGCGAGGGCGAAGAGGATCCGGATACGGACGACTATTTGCCAATTCCCCGTGCCAAGCCATTCCGCAAGGGTAAGCAATCAAACACTCACAACCTTTCCGACGAGGAAGATGACGATTGCTGCATCTTAGAACCCATCAATGCTATTCCGATTTCATGGTCACCACCACCTTATGTTCCAGCCAAAGATGATACCCAAGAGACATCTCGGAAACGCGCTGAGGCGCCCGAGACAAATGCCCCACAGACCAAGCGAAGAAAGAAGTCCGGCGACAAGCCGAACCGTGTCAAACCGATGCCCACCACCAAGGGGTAACATTGACCGAACTTATATTTGCTTTCTATTTGTATCACCCGAATCCTTTTCATCCGAACTAACTCTGCTTGTTTTATGCAGTGACCCCATAGTCACCGAACAAACACATTCATCCATTTCTTCTCCCATTCCCCGACGGGACTCGGTTATGGAGAATTCATCTCCTGAGAGAGTTGTTACTTCCCCGCCACGTACTCCGACTGCTAGTATCCCCGAGCCGACTCTCGCACCAGAGTCGGTTATTGACTTGGAGAACGAGGGAACCCCGGTTCCTGTCCGAGAGTCAAGCTGGCCACGTCCTTTGAAGGAGCTGGAGAAGGAAAAGGCTAAGACTTCGGTTAAATCCACACCTAAGCCGGACTCCCGCCCTGCTCCTGCAGCTCAAACTGCATTGAACCAAGAGCAGCAGCAGAAGAAGAAGAAACCGAGGCAGCAACAACAACAAGTAGCCCCTGAAGAGCAGCAACAGCAGCAGCAACAGCAGCCACAACAGCAACACCAGCAACAGCAGCAACGTCCGAGGCCAACCTCGAGTGCGCCATCTCCGCTCAAACCGAGTCAAGTTGTCTTTGGCACTACTTCCTCCATTTCGGATAAGCAAGTGGTTGCTGTCAAGCAAACCACTGCTGCCTCCTCTGCCATTCAATCCGGCCAAGCCAAGCCTAAGCTCAGCACTGCCAATGACTTTATTGAAGCCTGGAACGCCGTGGACCTTGCACCAGGTTTCTCCGCTGCAACGCCACACCCTGCTGGTCCTAGCCGAATGATGCAATCTCTTCATTCTGTGAAGGTTGCGTTTACTGCATCGCACCAAGTCTTCGAGGTAAGTTTGCCGAATCTTGCTTTTAGTTCGTCATGATCAAATAGTATACACCCAGTCCCCGAGATTCGGGTCGAACGACTGATACTCTTTGGAGTAAGAAAGTCATTCGGCTTGAATCTTTAAAAAATTTGATCATGATCTTTTTCTTAACTGAAAAAACTGTGGGACCCCAGTCCCCGGGTTTCTTTTTAACCGATTCGGTCAGTCTCGGCCAGTCCCGAGATTCGTTTTGGCTCCACCTTGTCTCGGGTATCAGTCCCCGAGTCTCTTTTGACGCTACTACTTTCTTTCAGGAAAGCACGGGCACTCGCAGCGATCTCTTTAAGCAGCTTGCCAACCAGTACCACAAGCTCCAAAAATCATTTGATGCCTTGGTCCTCAAGATGAATAGCAAAGAGGAAGAGCAAAAGCGTGTTCTGGCGGAGGAGAAATCAGAGGTAGCCCGAGTCCAGCGGGAGCTTGACCGGGTCGAAAAAGTGAAGAACAAAGTGAAAGCAGAGCGGAATGCACTGCGGACGGAGAGAGACACGCTCCAAAAGGAGCGCGACACTTTGCACGCCGGGCTACAGAAGCGAGCCGAATTAGATAAGCAAATTCAAACGACCGTGGCCGAATCTGAAGCCGAATTGAAAGCGGCTAAAGAAGAACTGGCTGCTCACAAAGCGGCCAGTGCGAAATGGCTGGCTCAACTTGCTAGCCTCAATGATGACATGGATCGTAAGTTCACCGAATCCCCTTTTTTCTTTCTGCTCTTAACCGATACATATGCTTGTGTTCCTTCTTGCTGAACTCAGTATTAGCTTATTTGTTTGTAGGAGAGTTTACCAGCATCGGCTTCAAGCCGCCAAGGCTGTGCGAAACGCCCGAGCTGAGAGAGCTAAATTAACCGAGGCTCCCTATCCGAGACATGGGACATCGAAGATCATATTACAGCACTTAAGGCTCGGATTGCTCCTTGAAGGATTCCCATATTGGTCTGCTTAATGCAAGTCTCAAGGCTCACCGAATCTTGTTTCCTGAAGCGCGGCAAGTTGTGCCTGCGGAGGAGCTGATCAGAGACCTGGATCAAGCAATGACCCGGTTACAGCAGTGGAGGTCTTCGTCCGCCCGCGCTGGTGCTGACGCAGCTTTGTTATTCATCATGTCCTGGTATGAGCTGATTGATCTTGCCAAAGTGCGCTCCTTTCGCGAGGGTTCTTCATGGGCTACAGACCCTACCGGATCAAGATCCGTGAAGAAGCCGCCAACTTCATGGCCGAATTTGCACGCACCAAGCATCTTGATCTGGACGCTCCGGTCTATTCGATGGGAAGAGACTGAAGAAGAGGAATCGGACGATGCCTCCGCAGAAGAATATGCCGACTCTGAGGGCGAGTCTGATGAAGAAGAAGAATCCAGCAAGGTACCAGCCTCCGACTCGGCCAAGCTCACCGAACAAACTCCAACCGAGTCTCCTGTGATTCCAGCCACTAACTTGACTGTGATTACTAAACAGGCTTCACCTGATCCGGATATTTCCGAATCCGCCCATCCTTCAAGCTCTCCAGTCAAGATTACTTCCGAAGTGCCACCATCTTCTGAGTCTGCTCCAGCAACAGAACCTCCCGTAACCGCGTCCACTTCAACCGAAGCACCCGTAGCTGAAGCCCGTGCCCCCGAAGCTCCGCTAACCGAGGCTCCTACCACAGAAGTTCCCGCAACCGAAACTCCTATGACCGAGTCTGCCGCGACCGAGTCCGCTGCACCCTGAAGTACTTAACAAAAACATTAAATCCCCGGTATGCCGGGAGCAGATGTAATAGACTATTTTAAGTTCTTTCGAGACTATGCTTATCATGCTTAACGCGATCCGGACAAGGTTTATGTTGGATCATCTTAAACCGAGTCCCCGAGTCTGTTTTCTTGTTTACTACTTTTGCCAAATCTTTGCTCTTGTCTACCTCTTTGGGTGTTTTGACAGTCGAGTCACAAGATAGGAATCATAGCATACAATACTTGAAACATGCGAGTTGTGGTTTAGAATCATTCAACATAAACGAAAAATAAATAACAGGGGTTAGTAAACGACATGTGCCGAATCGGTTTTGGACCGAGTCCCCGAGTCCATTTTCATGTTTCCCATATTCCTCATCTCTGCTCTTGACTACCATTTTGGTGTTTGTCAGTCGAGTCACGAGATCAACAACACAACATACATTACTTGAAACTTAGAACAAGGTTCAAAGCGATTCGGCACACGAACGGCAAAAACAAAACAGTAAAAAACACATGCATAAGGACGAAGCAGTCCCCGAGTCCAGACTCGGATTACTGCGATTTCATTCATGATAAATTGAAATACATACATTGCGCCCTTTAAGAGTAGAAGGGTCGAAGCAGAGCTACATTCCAAGGTCGCTTGGTTTCCTGTCCGGGTCTGTCCAGCCATCCTCCCTTGGTTCCTGTGCATCTATAAGATAGTACGAGTCATTGTGCATAGCCCTGCTCACAATGAATGGTCCCTCCCATGGAGGTGACAATTTGTGTCGGCCTTTGCTGCGCTGCACCAGCCTCAGCACTAGATCACCCTCATGAAACACTCGAGGACTGATTTTCGGCTATGATAACGCCTGAGATTTTGCTGGTATATTGCTGTCCGAGACAGGGCCAACTCTCTTGCTTCCTCTAGCAGATCCACTGCATCTTCCCGGGCCTCTTTGCCTCGGTTTCAGTGTACATTGCCACCCTTGGTGCATCATATTCTATGTCAGTGGGTAGGACAGCTTCTGCCCCATAAACCAGAAAGAATGGCGTATAGCCTGTTGACCGATTCGGTGTAGTCCTTAGACCCCATAGAACTGATGGATTTCATCTATCCAGCACCCGGAGTTTTCAACAATGGTTCAATGAGACGAGCCTTGATGCCGGCTAACACTAGAGCATTTGATCTTTCCACTTGTCCATTGGACTCTGGATGTGCCACTGAGGCTATGTCTAACCGGATCCCCTTATCATGCAGAATCGGGCAAACTCTCCGACAGCAAAGTTGTGCCGTTATCCGAGATGATGCTATGAGGGTATCCGTATCTCAAAATGATTTCTTTCAAGAAGTTACAGCCGAACGGCCATCCACTTTCCGTATTGGTTTCACCTCTATCCACTTGGTGAACTTATCCACCATCACCAGCATATGTGTCATGTTGCCCCTAGCCGGCTTGAAATCTCCCACCATATCCAAACACCACACGCAAATGGCCAAGTAATAGGAATTGTCTTCAGTGCCGATGCGGGTAAGTGTGTTTGCTTAGCAAATCTCTGGCATCCTTCACATCTGCGGACTATGTCCTCCGCATCTGCATGAGCAGTGGGCCAATAAAATCCATGCCGGAACACTTTAGCCACCAGGGCTCTTGTACTGCAATGATGTCCACATTCACCTTGGTGTATCTCTAGGAGCATCTCCTTGCCCTCTGCTGGCTCCACGCAGCGCTGCAACACCTCGGTTACACTTCTTTTGTATAACTCCTTGTTGATGATGGTATAAGCCTTGGATCTCCTCTGGACACGCCTAGCCTTGGTTCATCGCTTGGCAAGCTTCCTTCCTCGATGAACTTCATGATCTCTTCAGCCCACTCTGGTACTGGATGCAAAGGGAACAAGTGCTCATTTTCTTCCACAGGTTTGGCCGCCATTATTTCTTCTATCAGCTTCTGTCCATTCCCCACAATCCGGTTAGCATCATCTTCATCTCTCCCTCTTTCCCAAGACTCGGTTAGCATTTTCCGAATCTGTGTGAGCAGTCCCCGAGTCCGGGCATGCAGTCCCCGGGTCTTCCTCGATATACTCAACATCAACATTCATAGGAATAGCTTCGGATTCTTGCTTGGGAATAAAAATCGACTCGGAATCAGGCGAAGGTTTGATTGAAGGGACCCTTAGATGATTCAAGGATATTCCGGGTGGGATTGCCTCCCTAGACGACCCGAGTTTTGACAGAACATCTGCAGCTTGGTTTTCCAGCCGAGGTATATGCTTGTACTCACAGCCTTCAAAAAATCCCGAAATTTTCTGAACATGAAACCGATACAGTGCCATATTGGCATCAAGAGCATCCCAATTTCCAGAAGATTGCTGCACGACCAAATCCGAATCACCGAAACATTCAATCGGCGAACGCCGATGTCCCGAGCCACATTAAGCCCATGGATCAGTGCCTCATACTCGGCTACATTGTTTGACGCTGAGAAATGAATCTGCAATACATATCGCAATTGATCCTGTTTTGGTGATGTGAGCACCACCCAGCACCTAGCCCGATTTTGCATTTGGAACCGTCAAAGTGCAACCTCCAGTAATTGTAATCCGGTTTAGGTGGCTCATATTGCATCTCAGCCCAGTCACAAAGGAAATCCGGCAAAGCCTGAGACTTGATAGCATCTCTTCTCTCATAATGCGGTGTGTAAGGAGACACTTCTATCGCCCATTTGGCAACTCGGCCAGTTGCATCTTTGCACCCAATGATCTCCGCAATTGGAGCTTCACACACCACTGTAATCGGGTGCTCTTGGAAGTAATGTTTCAACTTCTTGACCGCCAGGTACACACCATATGTCATCTTTTGGTAGTGAGGATAATTTTGCTTCGAAGTTGAGATCACCTCACTCAAATAGTACACCGGCCTCTGCACGGATTTGCCCTCTTCTTCTCTTTCTACCACAATAACCACACTTACGACCCGGTTAGTGGCCGCAATGTAAAGCAACATCGGTTCATTCGGCAAAGGTGATGCCAAAACTGGAGCAGTGGACAACATCTTTTTCAACTCATTGAAAGCCGAATCTGCCTGTGGGGTCCATGTGAACCCGGTGCTCTTTTTCATCAATTGATATAAGGGCAAGGCTTTTCTCCTAACCGACTCACAAACCGGCTCAATGAGGCTAAGCACCCGGTGAATTTTTGTACATCTTTTAGACATTTAGGCAATTTCATTTTTCTATGGCTCGGATCTTAGCCGGATTAACTTCAATACCTCGGCTTGATACAAGGAAACCAAGCAACTTTCCAGCCGGGACACCAAAGGTGCACTTATCCGGATTCAATTTTAACCGATATTTTCTCAAGTTCACAAATGTTTCCTCGAGATCCTCGAGGAGAGTACGTTTCTCTTTTGTTTTGATGACAATGTCATCGACATACACCTGCACATTTTTGCCCATTTGAGTGCAAGCATTTTGCATACATCTCTGATAAGTTGCACCGGCATTTCTCAAACCGAAACACATGACACGATAGCAATACGCCCCATACGGGGTAATAAAAGCAGTCTTTATTTGATCTTTAGGGTTCAGTGGTATCTGGTGAAAACCAGAGTACGCATCAATAAAAGACAACAACTCACACCCAGCAGTGGAATCGATCACTTGATCAATCCGAGGTAAAGGAAATGGATCCTTCGGACACGCCTTGTTCAGATTGGTGAAGTCGATGCACATGCGCCACACCTTGACCACAGCTGGTTCGTCTTCTTCTTCTCACCAGAACCGGATTGGATATCCAGTCTGGATGCAACACCTCCATAATAAATCCGGCTGCAGTAGCTTAGCCAGCTCATCGAGCACCACTTTTCTTCTATCTCGAGAGACGCCGAGTCGGTTGCTTAACCGGTTTACTTCTGGCCTGACAAACAAAGAGTGCTCTGCCAACTCCCTCGGAACACCAGGCAGGTCCTTAGCCGACCATGCAAAGATATCCCGATTCTCACGGAGGAAGTGGCAGAGCGCGCTTTCCTATTTCTCGCCCAAACCGGCTCCAATGATGGCCATGCGCTCCGGGTTCTCCGGGTCAATGGGGATCTTCTTTGTCTCCTTGGGCACTTCAAAGGTTGCGCCGCCATCCGGGTTGGTCATGGCCAGCACGCCTAACTGAGCCGACTTCGCCATTGCCACCACCTCGTGCATCTTGCTCTTTTCAGCTTGTATCACCAGTGATTCGGCTAAGTTGGAACCAACTGTAGCACACTGTATGGCCTTCTTGTAGTCTCCCGCAACGGTGATAACACCATTCGGGCCAGGCATTTTCATCTTGAGGTAGGCCACATGAGTAGATATCATGAACTTGGCTAATGCTGGCCTGCCAAGCAGAGCATGGTATGGGCTTTCCAAATCCACCACCTCGAACTCGAGACTCTCAAGTCTGTGATTGTCCCTGGTACCAAACAACACATCTACCCAGATCTTACCCATGGGGGAACAAGACCCCGGGTACTATGCCATGGAAAGTACAACTGCTCTGTTGCAACTGATTCGGCGAAATACCCAACTTGACCATTGTGTCCCGATACATGATGTTTATGGCACTGCCATTGTCGACCAAGACTCGGCTAAACTTCACATTCAGCTTGGGCCCAACCAAGTTGGATCCACCACAGTGCATAGTTCCTGGGCTTGGCATGATCGGGTTATCCGCCCTGCTCCAAGTGATTCCTGCTCAGACCAGTTCAAGTACTTTGGAACTGCTGGCATCACGGCATTCACCTCCTTTGCTCTTCTCAACTGACTTTTCTTGTCAGTTGGCTCGGTCACGAAAACCACATAACTCTGATGTGCTTCCTTGTAATCATTCCCAGGGTATCCACCTTGCCTACTTGGGCCATCATTGTCATTGCCTCCCATGTTCACCAGGTTAACCGGCTTCGTTGCTGCTGGCCTTGGAGCTCCAGCGTTCACCGGGGTCGCATTGGCTCCGGTTAGCGGCATGTTTGGCCTGAAATTCGGTCTAGGAGCACCTCTGAGGTGGTCCTCTTTGACCTTCCGCCTGAATGCGGTGATGCCAACTACAGTTCCGGGTCGAATGATTAGCCGGTTTGCGCGGATCAGTGGTGTGATAACAGCAAGGCCCATCTAATCTGGACTCAAAAGTCAGAGGTGGACTTGGTCCCTCCCACACTTTCTTCGGCCAAGCACCTTGATTCGGCCTCCAAGCCGGACCATCAGTTTTTGCCTCTGGCATCTCCTCTCCGGGTTGATCCATGTTTACCGCAGCAACTTGATCAGAACCGTATCTGTAATCCGGATCTCTCTCTTGTAACCGAATTCATGTCGGTCACTGGGCCTTAATGGTCCAACTCGGTTATTAACCGGTTGCCTCCTGTTTGCTCCCACTGCATCCAATGCGGGCTGTGTTGGATCACCCAGTGCATACGTGTCTGCTATCCGGATCATATCTGCCAGGGTTTTCGGCATATCTCTTTGGAGTTTCTGCCAAAGTGGGTACCATGCCTGCATCCCTGTGCAAACCATGAAATGGCCTGCTCCTCCACTACACCTTCGCAAGAATTGCGCATGTTGCTCCACCGAGTCAAATACTCTCGGTCTGTCTCCCTCTCTTCCTGCTTGCACGCAGCCAGGAGCTGAGGTCGGTTTGGCCTCTTGTAGGTGCTGGAGAAGTTGCTGTTAAACGCCTGTTCCAAATCCATCCAACAATTGATACTACCCGGCGGCAAGTTATTCAACCAGATCCGGGCTGGACCTTCTAACATATGCGGGAGATACCGGACCGCCCATCGGCGATTGCCCCCGCAATGTGCACTGATGATACATAGTCCGTCAGCCAATCCTGTGGCTTGGTGCTGCCATTATACGGCTTCGTGTTGCGGCCGAGCTGGAACAACGGCACACTTGGCTCATTCATTATCCGAGGTCCAAAGCATGGTGGACCCGGTGGGCCTTGCTCTTCCAGCTTCTCGGACTGGTAGATTCTGTCCAACTTGAGACGCTGATCATCCGGATCCAACATCCGAGGCCCCAGTCTCGACGCCAGTGCATTGTCATACGTCTGGTATCCGGCTCGCGCCATAGCCGAATTGCCATCGTCATAGCGGTAGCCCACCTGGCCACCACTTTGCTGCTGCACCTGTGCCATCACTTGCTGTCCGGGTGGCGTGGTGGTTGACCTCGGCCAGCCGAATTTCCCCTTCCAGCACCCGGATTGCCTTGACCACCACTGTTTCTGCTTGTCCGCCTTTCCTTGGCTGCTAGCTGCTTGCGCATATACGCATCATAGTTTGCAGCTGCTTGCTCTTACCCGAGTTCACACTTTGGGGATCGGTCAATACAACATGCGGAGATGACGCCTGCCCTTAGACTTCTGGCTAGCAGCCTAACCGACACAACTACCGGGAACCACCAGCATCCGGATTAGCTTTCCGGTAGGCTCATTCTGCCTGTTGCACACATCCACTAGCTCATTCACTCTCTCCGCTGCTTGCGCCAAGCATCCCCGGTCAGGTTACTTAATTCGGCTCGTGCTGCTGCTGCAGCCCTAAGATTCTTAGCCGGGGAGCTATAAACCGGCTTGCCTGTTCCGGACTATGACTAGTGGCTTTACTTGAGCTCGAACCTGCAGCTCTAGCCAACTCGTCGTTGAGGTCCTTGCCTCTGTTACGCAACTCGGCTTTCTTGCGCGAGCGGTGCACTACAGGAGTAAAGCCATCTGTGATACCATTGGCAGCATTGTATTCTCTCAGGTCTCTATCAAACTCTTGCCTAGACTCTATCACTAACCGAGCCTCTTTTTGCAACCTCAGGCGCTCTGCCTCTAGCTGAGCTACAGTAAGATCAACATTTGCTCCAGGAGCCACTGGCCGAGCTAGCTTTTCCAAGATACCCTCTAAGGAAGCACCCCTGCTTGACATGCCAAGGGGACCAACCGGATCGGGTTTCTCCTTAGGGAACTTAGCTGTCCGGGTCGGCTTGTCAGCCGGATCGACTGGCGTGGCCAGCTCCTCTGGCACGCTCGTGCTGGCACCTCCTTTGCCTGCAGCAGCGTTTGCTCAGCCACCATGACCTCCACGCTGCTCCCAGGGCGAGCGCTACGCCCTCCGCGAGCTGCGCGGAAAGAGGGAGGATCCGCAGCCACGAGCACCTGCGCCGGGTACTCGCGAACTGGCTCGGTGGCGACGTAGGTGACGAAGCTGCCCAGCGTCATGAGGAAGCCATCGCGGGGAAGGGCTTGTTGGAGAAGCACCCCGCGTTGTCGCTGATGAAGTTGAACTCGCCGAGCTTGCACACGAGCCCGGAGAGGACCCGCTCGCCGGCACCAGTGACGGAGCCCGTCCGGATGGAAACCCCAGCCAACGCCAATGCTTGCCCCACGGTGGGCGCCAACTGTCGTGGTGGTGTCACGGCAGATGCCATGGGGATGGCTTAAGTGTGGGCTCGCTTGGGCGTTGGGGGAACCGGGGAGGGTTTGCGCGCTACGAAGCACGCATGAAGAAGAACAAGAAGTCGCAAGAACAACAAGAACAAGCAAACCAAGAACAGCAAAGAACACCACGATGTACCCTGCTTCGGGGCCCTCTTGTGGAGGTAACACCCCTACTGCAGCTCTAGCCTACTCTCTTATATCTCAAGTGTTTACAAGTACAGAGCGCTCCTTGAGCTGTATGATGAACAATGGAGAGAGCTCCAGGTAGAAGATGAAGCTTGGGGGGGAAATGATGCTCACAATGGTCGATCCTCTCACAGGAGAAGGTGGTGTTGCATATATACAGTAACCGAATTACCCTTTTGCCCCTGGCCGCAGAGGACAATGGCATGGACAAGGAGAACAGGACAAACACTGGCCACTGTCACTCAGCCCAGCTCACCCTCTTCCACCACAGGCTTATCTTTCCTCTTTGAGCTTAAGGCAGTGTAGACCACAGTAGCCTAGCACTGCCCCTTTCCCGAATTGGCCGAGTCAGCGCCTAGGGGCTTGTGACCCGGAAAACCTGTGGCTGTACCTTGCTGTCTTCTGAGCCCCGGTCAGTAACATTACAGTGCCCGTGACTTTTACTGACACTTTGGCCCCTGTGCAACATCCGAGTTGCCCTACCCGGGTCCTTCCTGACGGATCCGGATAACTTAGCCGGCTCTTCTCCCTTGGATCCGGTTAAACCTCACCGGATCCCCTTTGGTCCTTCCTTTTACTCTGGCTTGAAGTAGGACTGACCGAATCCCTTGAGATCCGGCCCAAGTGACCCGGCTAACCTTGATCCGGTTAGACCTTAACTGTTCATAACACATCATCTTTGCCCTACCCGGGGGCAGCCCCCGACACCGTATTTGGGCAGGGTTTGGCACCCCTTTTTTAGGGACACATCACAGAACGGAAATCCGTCTCCGTGCAAAAATAACGGAAGGAAAAGTAATGTCAAGAGTGGGATTTGAACCCGCGCCCTTTCGGACCAGTACCTGAAACTGGCGCCTTAGACCAACTCGGCCATCTTGACTTTCTGCATTTTACGAATGTTTCACTCTTTAGTACCGTAGTTTAATTTAGACAATTTAGCTTGGTTTGATCAATAGGTTTAACACAACCGAATAGCTAAGGTGTAATATTTCTCTGTTTATTTTTTTACGTTATCTCTACTCTTTATTGCTATGGAGTGGTCATCTGGTTAAGGAACGAAACAGCCCCGAGTGAGTACGTATAAAGCACAACAGCATAGTACCAACATCCCTAACATAACAGGAATACATGCGAGTATCTGGACATTATTACAACTAGGAAACATGCCCGTGCGTTGCTACGGGGAAATAAAAAATCAACATTGCGGAAGCGCACAAGGTTTACTGAGTTTTCTCTTAGCTCATCATGTATGAACATAACTGAAGAGCATGGAAGGAAAATAAGATCACACTTTGTTTAATTAAAATGTAATTTGATAAATAAACTACCCTTTATCGAAAAAGATAAATAAACGGTTTTGCTTATTCTCAATCGCATGAGAATTAGCTTAGTTTTCAATCGTATGACGTCATCAGTTGCAACATCAAATGTGTCTCGCAGTCGCAACATCACGAGGGCATGAAACCTCGAAAGAAGCATTGTACAGAAGTATTACTCTCCGACTGATCGTAGATGTTCTAGGATTTTTTTTGCAAGAAAACATCTCTTTCTACAAATATAATTAGTCTTGCTCCATGTGCATCCAAGGAAAGAAATATAATATGGACAAATAGAAAGAAAACTTAAGCACACTTGTAGCAATGATCAACTTTTATATTCTAGTGTATTCTCTTCTCCTTCTAATATATTGGGCGGCGCTAGTTCTCCACTGCTCCTGCGTGGATTCAACAATAATCCTATGTTAGTCTTTTGACTGTTCAGTTGCAATCCATATGAATATGTTGTATGAGTTACTACGCACCACGTTCCGTAGATAATTTCCATTGATTCGTATGATTCGTACCTCTTGGAATATTCCTATGGTAGAAAGATATCTTGTAGGATTTAGGTAAGAACTGATAATGCGATCAAGTTGATTATTAAGGGAGGCCACATGCATCGCCGTAGCACAGCTCGCTGCAACCATTGCTCTGGCCTACTCCGGCATCCAAAGACTTACCGAGTTAGGCAATGTTCGTATCATCTCCCGACGCACAGTCCGCTGATTGCGTGTCCGCCGCCATGTGCCCATGTCGCTTAACCACGGCGTTGCTGATGCCTGATGCGACCGCCTTCTGGCACCTGTTCAACACCTGTTCTGAAATCAGCCGTTGGCATGGTGGAACTGACGAGATGATCTCGACGCCGCTGCCGGAATCCTCCCGAACATCTCGTCCACTCGGCCGCCGCAACAACAACGGACTTCGCCCGCCGCGCGTGTGCCTTCCATGTTGTCAAGGGCTTCTCGGCGCGATGCGCATGCACTGCCGGGCTGATGCTGATCTTCTTCTCCGCTTTACAGTACTGGAAAATATAGAATCCATGTGGTTGAACCGGACACTCTGCATCAATTCCCGGTTTCACATGGAGTATTGTCAAGGTAACTCACACAAATGTGTCAAAGTTACCTTATTTGCTGGCACTATATATGCAAAACTATCTGCAGGTAAACTGGCCTCTCCTTTTTATTCATGATAAAAGGATAAAAAAAATCAGGTCTAACACACGCTGGTCAATTAGCATAAGGTGCTGTGGAGCAAATATCAATACAAAATGGCCAAGTTGCAAGATAGGAAAACGAATATGTAGTTATATACCTAGCTAATACGAGCAATAATCACAGCCAAACTGAACTGCAGCGGAACAGATACCATTCAGAAGTTCTACTTTGAAGTGCTTCTTCTGTTGATAATAAAATAAAATATCGCGGTCTCAAGTCTCAACACTGAAGACGAGCTCGTCCTCTGTGGATTGGAACCGAAGCTGGCCGGTGGAGGAGTGGTCGCCGGCAGCACGGCGAAGCTGGTACTCGCCCGCAATTTTGAGCACCAAAATCGAGCCGGGCAGAGTAATCACGGACATGCGGCCATAGCCCGGGAGGACGGAGGGAGGCGCTGGTAAGGCTGCGGCCACTGTATACGGGGAAGATTGGGAGACAGGGACGCGCGGTGGAGGCCACGCTCGTTGGTACAGGCCAACGGCAGTCCGCCCGCCGGCCGAAGGGAGTCCACTCAGCGCGACCATGCCTAGTTCGCGGCCAGCAGAAGGAGAGGGATTCTCTGGGAGGATAGACAACGGAGTAGCAGGGGCTCGCCGGGGGAGCCAGCCGGCCGGCGGATCCCCGCCCCGCCCTAAGCGCCGACGGCTCCCAATCGAGCTGATCTCCTCGAGGGGAGGCAGCGGAAAGGGGATTTCTCAATCGAAGCGTTACTTTGACTAAGCGGTGGCAGTTCACGTAAATATGCTAAACTTCAGGCCCTTTTAAAAAACGAACCGTTTTTTAACTTATGGGTGGCAGTGGTGGGTAAATATGTGGTTTGGTGGGAGGGTAAAATCGACAAAAAAAATGACGTACCACAAGAAACCTTAATGCTTTTATTATTACTAGCACAATGCCCGTGCTTCGCTACGGGATATAGAAAAATATACGGACACGGATCAACAGTTGTCCTAACTTAGACAAACGTGTCAAACATACCCGCGTGTATTTTCTATTCATAACAAAATAGCGTATCAAACATCTTATAGTTATAAATAATGTAATATGCGTGTACTGCAATGACTATGTCTCCTTTTTTTTACGGCGACAAAGAATGCTTTTGTGGAATCATAATGAAAAATAAATATGGTGTATAGCTGAGAAACCAGATTTAAAATAAAGAGGCACAAAAAAGCATACAATTAGCTCCGCCTAAATTGTTACTTAAAACGTTCCATATCAGTGCATAGCTGTGATCTTTCTATATGAGATATAGCATGGAACACTACTTCCAGCAAACACAAATACTACATATGAAAAGAATGGTACACAACTTGGTATGTCTAATTCATCTCCTCTAGTCTTGACGAAGTCCCTGCTAAGCTTCTAATCCGTTTGATAAGTTTGCCTTCGATCAACAAATTTCAAAGAAACTCACCTGAAAAGAAATGTTCATATATTGTATAGACTGCAGCGGTCAAGAAATACAACTTTTAATACACATGAGCATGCTTTGTGCAGAAAAAAATAATACGACAATGAGAAAACCCAATTCTTCCTTTAGGGTAAAGGTGAACTCTGTCAAATCAAAACTGGGTTTAGAATGTCAATACAAGCAAGATAAGGTATAAAATAGAGGCAAGATCATCACTAATGACTTGGCACTCCTAATTTTTCTGCTGCAATAATTAACGGCATTTCATATAAAGAAAGTTTAAAAATTAAATGCAAGACACCATCTAGATCATTAACCTGAAAGTTCTCTTTGTGTTAAATGGAAAAGCATAGATTTGATCATTTCAATCTGTTAATCTTGGCATCAACTTTGACAAATTACTAAAAATACGGTGATGACATCATCTTGATGTTACTTCAACAGACATTCAGTTGTTAAGATTGCTTACAATTACATGGAGATAATCAAGTTGCCAGTTGCCAAATTTGTAAATAAACGAAGTCACAAAATTAAGAAGGTATAATTAACTAATTTTTTTTCCGGTAACATTATAAGTAATTAATGATATTTGCATCAATCTGAAGAAGGGTGTAATGCATACAACAGAATGACTAACAAAAGCATCTCCATAGGCCAAAGATCACATTGTTATCTGAAAGACTGCGGACTGCATTGTTTCATTCCCAGTGTGGGACTTCATCAGCTATACAATTAGCAGATTGTGTAATCCATGTATTACTCTCACCCATGTGACCTGCTGGAAATACGTAGTTACCATACCATACAAGTGATGCGTGAGTAGCCATTGAATTTGACTTGTTTGGTACATCCGCAGAAGCAGAATTTGGTGCTCCATTTGATTGAAGTGAAGCATTTGGTGCTCGCCTGCAGGCTCCTCGCCTCCAGGTCCATCTTCCGAAACTGTATATTCAGAAATGAAACCATCACATATGGCCCCCCGTCTTCAGTCCTAAATGGAATGATAGACCTATTTGACCAATTTTGTGGAGCGGAAAATAACTAAATGAAATGAAAGACCTATTTGGCGAAAACCAGTATAAATAGCTTACCTTCTTCCTACAGTTCGCAGATGCTTTATCACCCTTCAGCAATTTCAGTGCCATTCCACCAAGCACCATTGTATCCCACTTTCTTTAGGTCGCCATATTCCCATGCTCACACCTCATGAAAATAGCTTCCATGCCTTGCCATTTCCCACCGAATTTGCTCCGAGTCAATTTCTGCTAAATCACAATTTTCAGCCAGTGAAACATCTCCAAACTTTTCTCATACACTATATTTGGATAATCTGCCAACCTTTGATGTTCCGGAAAAGATCTAAAAGCTTTTCTATCTTATCCCTGTGGCAAACTATATCAATGTACCATCTTTTGAAAACTTTGAACAATGCCCGGTGATTGATCATCTCCTGCAGCATGGTGCCTGCACAATCGAATCAATTCCAGTCAGTTTCACTGATCCCAGCTGTTGGAAACATCACAATAACGGAATCAGATGACAGAAGAGAGGATCCCAGACCGACATGTAGAGTCAATTTTCAGTTGTGTAAGTACTCCACCAGAAATTCGTAAACACCAGTACAACAAGCTAATCACATAACCAGAATCCTCACAGTTCTCATACAGAACTCTGAACTGAGCATCTAGTATTTGCACATGCATCCAAATTATTTCTACGGTCAATCTTGTGACATTTAAGTGACTAACCCATAACCGAAAGATGGCCATGGCGACTTGGTTAAAAGTGTGGGAAAATCAGCTACAGCTTAGCACTCATCTGAATACCGAAGCAAATCAGCCCCAATCCATAGACTGAAGAAACACACTGAGATATTTTAGGTCATGTCAACACTGATACCAATCCATCAGGAGTTGAGAACAGAATCCATGCACATGAATCGTTCGCTTCAAGCAAGCGGGTGTAGCGCTCACCTGGATGCCGATCTGATCCATGCCGGCATCCATGCACGTGAGAACGCTTGCTGTTCCATGCTGGCGTCCACCTCCGCGGCGTTTGTGTGGCTAGAGAGCGGCGGAGCGGAAGGAACACGACACCCTAGCTCGCCGGAGGAGGAGGAGGGCGCGAAGGCGGCGAAGACCCGCGTCGCTGCCGGATGATTTGGGCCCGTCCACCTCCGCGTGTCGGTGGGGCTGGAGGGCAGCAGCACTGGAGGACCACTGCATCGTAGCTCGCCGGGGAGGAGGAGAGCGCGAGGGCCGAGGGCGGCGAAGACCTGCCCCGCCGTCGGAGGGGATTTGGGGGCTGAGAAATCAGATCCAGGCAGGGAGGCGGGGGTCGCGTACCGGCGGGAGGTGGCGCACGGCGGCCGGAGTGAGCGGCGGCGTCGAGGTAGAACCCTAGGTCGCTCCTGACCTGTTTGGACGGCGTGAGCCTCCTCTCCCCTCGGACTCGCTCGAGACGCCACCGCCTTCTCCCGTCGAGAGAGAGCTGAGAGACGATGGTTTGTGACTGGATAGGGTTGAGGGGCTGAAACGCAAAACTGTCGATTTTGTGGACTGCGGGTTGATTTCCAATTTTGTGAGGGGCTAAACTGCAAAACGACCACGACGTACGTAGCACGTACCACGGTCGGTTAAGCATATTATATAGTAGAGATTAGGTATAGATTTACAGGTTGCCACCATCCTCAGTCCCCAAATATCCATGATGGATAGACTACACATCCAGTAGACTATGATCCAGGAGATTTAGTTACAAAAAAGAGTACGCGACAATCAGTGCGTTCGAGCTCAACGCCCTCATAAATCATCATCTTGGTTCAAGCTCCGTGAGCGACACCTCGTTCGGCGACATGGCTTCCGGCTTGCTGTCCCGGGTGGACTGGGACTGCGATCCCCTTGGATACGCTTCCGAGTAGATGTCCGAGAAACCCTCCATCTCGCCGACGCAGAACGTTGGCCTAGACGGCACCTGCAGCGACACCGTGCTGCTGCCGAGCATGACGTTCACCGCCGACATCCTCGGCCTGTCCGCGGGGTTGTCCTGCACGCACAGCAGCGCGACGTTAACCAGCTTCAGTATCTGGCCTCCCGGCGACCGGCCTCCCAGGGACGGATCCACCAGCTCCTCCACCGTTCCCTTGGTCCAGTGCTCCCATACCTGCATGTGTTACAATGATGGTAGGTTCGGACAGTTTCGTGTCGGATTTACAAGGAGCAGTCTGCAGGAGTAAGTACTGTACTCACGAGGCTTAAGAGGTCAATGGACTGCTCCTCCGAGTCGGCGAAGCTGCTGTTCTTCCTCCCGGTGACGATCTCCAAGACCAGGACGCCGAAACTGAAGGCGTCCGACTTGGCCGAATACTGCCCGCGCATCGCGTACTCCGGCGCCATGTATCCGCTGCGTGCAACGCCACTCCTCGTGTCAGCGATCTACTCTCTCAGAACGAGATGATAGCATAAAACTACCACTTTACGCACAAAATTTCGAAAAACTACCACTTTCGTTTCAATCGCACAGAACTACCACTCTACGCCTGATTTTTTTCAATGTGCGCACATTGTTGTCTAAACCAAAATTGACACTCGTGCTGACAGGTGGGACCCACCGGTCAGGGCTGAGGTGGCAGTACACGTGGACTGTTTGATGAGGTGGCAGCCCAAGTGGCCATGGGCCCACCTGTCATACTAATAAAAAAATTAAATATCGCAAAAAATAAAAAGTAAAATCTCAATAAAAATAAAAATCTCAAAAAAATAAAATTTAAATATCTCTTTATCCACTTCCTCCACCACACACGCAACGCACACACGCGCACGGGAGAACTCGACCCGCACCTCCACCTCGCCTCCCGCCGTCGCCTCCTCCTCCGCTCCGGTCCCGGCCGCCGTCGCCTCCCTCGACCGACTGCAGCCGCTGCGCCGCCGTGGGGCTCCTTCCCGTCTCCTCCTCAAACGCGCCTCGCTGCGACCCGCGCCGGGCCACGCGCCTCCGCACCTGCGCCGCCGTGGGGCTCCTTCCCGTTCGTTGCGCCCCGGCCGGCCTCCGGCCTCTCGTGCTCTGCTCGCCGCGGCCGGGAGCACGACGACCCCTGGAGCTCGCGGACGAGCGCCGCCGTCCCGCCCCTGGAGCTCGCGGCCAAGGACGGCTGTGGCACGGCCTCGTTGACGACGGCGGCGCGGATCTCGGCGACCTCGCAGTCGAACTCCTCCCCGGTGCCGGTCATCTGCGCGTCGATCTCCGCGATGATCTGGCGCATGGCGTCGAGGTCCCCGCTCCGGCGGGGTGGAGCGCCGTGTCGTTGTGGTGGCCCGTGACCTGCTTGACGTCTTGCGGCCGTCCTGGTCCATCCGCTTGCCGGAGTTGGAGAGCACGAGCACGGGCGGCACCGCCTTGGGCGAAGGGGGCGGGGAGTGGTCCATCCGCTTGCTGGAGCCGGACATGACCAGCACGGGGGCCTTGGACAGCGTCGGGAGGAGGCCGGCGATGGGGAAGACTGGTCCAGCCGTGTGGACTTTTATTTTTTTGAGATTTGGTTCATTGCTAGAGGAAAGAAAAATAGGAGAAAATTGGTTCATTACACTGACACGTGGGTCTGCCTGTGGACTTTTTAATTTTTGAGATTTTTATTTTTATTGATATTTTATTTTTCATTTTTTGAGATATTTATTTTTTTATTGTCTGACAGGTGGGCCCATGGCCACGTGTGCTGCCACCTCAGCAAACAGTCCATGTGTGCTGCCACGTCAACCCTGACTGGTGGGTCCCCCTGTCAGAATCGATGTCAATTCTGGTTTAGACAGGGATTTGCGCACATTGGAAAAAAAATCAGGCGTAGAGTGATAGTTCCTGTGCGATTGGAACGTAAAGTGGTAGTTTTTCAGAATTTAGCGCATAAAGTGGTAGTTCTATGCTATCATCTCTCTCACAACCAAGAAAACTCAGCCTGCACTTTAGCACTTACTATGTTCCGGCGATGTGGCTGGTGACGGCCTGCGACTGATCCCGCTCGAACAGCTTCGCCAGCCCGAAGTCCGAAATCTTAGGATTGCAGTCGGAGTCAAGCAGCACATTGCTGGCTTTGAGGTCCCGGTGGACGATCCTCAGCTGGGAGTCCTCGTGGAGGTACTGCAGGCCTCGAGCAACCCCGTTCACGATCTTCAGTCTCTTCCCCCAGTCCAGGTCTTTGCTTCTCTCAGAATCTGCCGACGAAACAAATATCAGAAGATTCAGAACCACTGAATGGCAGTATTCCATTTCTGAGATCGAAACGGCTAGTGCAAGAACGATACCGAATAGGACGGTGTCGAGGCTCCGGTTTGGCATGTATTCGTACACGAGTAGCTTCTCCTGTCCTTCCAGGCAAACACCAAGGATCCTGACGAGGTTCTTGTGCTGAAGCTTAGCGACTAGAACCAGCTCTGTTTTTAGCTCTTCTATTCCTTGCGTGGAGGTCTGCGAGAGCCGTTTCACCGCTATTACTTGACCTTCTGAAAGGATTCCCTGTGAAATCAAGAAATTTATTTACTCCCCAACAACGATGTATACATTACAACCAACAAATTTGCATAATATGATTGGAACCTTGTAGACCGCACCGAACCCCCCTTCCCCGAGTTTGTTGCTTTCAGCAAAATTATCTGTTGCAGCCCGCAGCGTCGACAGGTCAAGGAGAAGGGAATCGATGCTCTGGATGTCATCCTGGTTAGCTGAATCTGTTGCAAGAGGACAGGTGTACAATGATCAGTGTACAAGTACAATATCAAACCCAGACAAGGAACGAATGCAAATATCATTTCAGTCAGTTGAGCATGAGCGATTCCTGCAGGCAAAATGTTTTGTTTTTCAGGTAGTGCGATTCCATCATTGGCTGAATGGCTGGTGTATGTTTGATTAATTTCAGAAGATCATCATGAAAGTTGAGTAAATTCGGGTAACCAGTGAACCATCATTCCTCTGCTGATCCACCAATCCAATCGTTGACCGTGTTGACTGTGATGTTACCTCCCTCTATGCCGATGATGCGGCCATCTTCGTGGCTCCGAAGAAAGAGGACATTGACTTCCTTGCCAACACTCTTGCTCATTTCGGCATTGTCACCGGCCTTGTCACCAATTGCAACAAAAGTCAAGTGGCCCCTATTAGATGTGAAGGAATTAATCTAGATGGCATCCTTCAATCCTTCCCGGCTACTCGCACCACTTTCCCGATGAAGTATCTTGGTCTCCCTTTGTCGGTGACTCGTCTTAAAAGGATCCATTTTCAACAATTGGAGGATAGGGTCGCCGGGAAGCTACGGCCATGGGTTGGAAAGCATGCCACTATGGCCGGTCGTGCGGTTCTTGTCAAATTGGTCCTCACTAGTGTGGTCATCTACTTCATCACCGTTCTTGACGTGCCTTTGGAGGCCCTTTTGAAGATTGATA
Organism: Poa pratensis; assembly: GCA_947311845.1. Taxonomy (NCBI): domain Eukaryota; kingdom Viridiplantae; phylum Streptophyta; class Magnoliopsida; order Poales; family Poaceae; genus Poa; species Poa pratensis. The sequence continues at coordinate 36,058,598 of CAMZMU010000093.1, read as the reverse complement.
GCATTAGGCGTGCTTTCCTTTGGGCTGCTTGTGAGAAGGTTTCCGGCGGTAAATGCAAAGTGAATTGGGAGCATGTGTGCAAGCCTAAAGAGTTGGGAGGTCTCGGTATTTTAAATCTCAAGAAGTTTGCCGCAGCCCTCCGTTTGCGGTGGTTGTGGTTTGAGTGGGAGGAGAACCCTAAGCCTTGGGTGGGACTTGGGAACCCTTGCACCTCTAAGGATGAAGATCTTTTTGAGGCTGCAACAAAGGTGGTGGTTGGAAATGGAGACAAAGCTTTGTTTTGGCATTCCTCGTGGCTTGATGGGAGGCGGCCAAAGGATGTGGCACCCCTAATTTTTTACATCTCCAAGAGGAAAGCTTGCACGGTTCGGAAGGGGTTGGAGAATGAATTTTGGGTCACACACTTGAACACTCAAGATGGTCTCTCTTTAGAGCACATTTCACAATTTGTCGACCTATGGACGTTGCTTCAAGAAGTCCACCTAAATGAGGAGGTGTCGGATAAGATTACATGGAAGCTCACAAAGAACGGAAAATACTCCTCCTCTTCGGCCTACAAGATGCAATTTTTGGGTCATACCACCTCCACGATGCCTTCCTTGGTTTGGAAACCGTGGGCACCGCCAAAATGCAAGATCTTCGCATGGTTGATTCTTCAAAATCGGGTGTGGACGGCGGATAGGCTTGAGCGGAGGGGACGGGACAATTGTGGCCTTTGCAAGCTTTGTAACCAAGTTCAAGAGACGGCCGCGCACCTTCTCTTTCAATGCCGTTTCACCAAAAGGATTTGGTCCTCCTTGAAGGCTTGGCTTGGCCTACATGAGTTAGACACGTCGGAGTGGCATACCTTTCAAAGCGTTCAAGATTGGTGGGTGGTGGTTATTCACAAGAGAGGAGCTCATCGGAAGGCGTTAGCCTCGCTTGCCATGCTTGTGTCATGGGAAGTTTGGTTGGAACGGAACACCCGCGTCTTTCAAAACAAGTTCTCCACCGCGACAATGCTTCTTCAAAAGATTAAGGATGAGGTGGTTATGTGGGGCACCGCCGGTGCTATAGCATTGTGTAATGTAATGCCGCGAGAGTAGTTGTCTATGGTTTTCGGTGGTGTTGCCTCTTTTGAGGCAAGGCTTTGGCTTGTAAAACTTCTTCTTAATTAATGAAATAGCAAGCCTTTTGCCTTGTTTCAAAAAAAAAAGTCCTTAAAACGTGAAGACGAGCTTACATGGTACTGACGGCTTTGTTTCTGCCTGTTTCTCCTCCTCCAAAGGCAAACGCACGTTGCAACGAGAAGTAGTAATGCAGCAGCTATAGGCAGTGTAATGGCCAAGACCAACCCTGTCCTACGTCTTGTTCTTCCTGCAATAAGCAAATGATGTAGATTTCAAATCAGGAGCATTTTTTGACAACCAGATAAGCGCATCTTGATTGTAGTTTATTGGAGTACTTTGTCTGCTCTATTCTACCATTCAAAGTTTTCTCCCACACCAATCAAGCAGGAACGATTTGTGTTACAGAAACTTACCTTCTCCGGTCGCCGCTGGCGCTGGTGCAGGCGGTAGAGGGCCCGTGAGTTGCAACAACGGGCGCCCAGAAAAGAAAGAGTAGGTTTCGAACCGGAAGTTGCACCGCACGCCGAAGACTCTCCCGCCTGGCTTGCCGACGAAATTCTGTGGAGTGAACCGGGCAATGATGTCCCCGAGGCAGCTCTGGCAGTCGGCCGCCGTCATGTCCGGCGTGCACTGCGCCAAGGAGTAAATCTTGGGGTAAGTCTCGTCGAACCCCTCCTCCCCCGTGCCGAACCGCCGGCTCGGGTCTTTCACCGCGTAGTCGGCGGTGGCGTTGACGAGGCGGCCGGAGGCGGCGTCAAACGCCGCGGCGGTCCCTGCGCTGACGTTGTTGGGGTTCGCGGCGACGAACTTGCCCCTGTTGTCGGTGACGTTGGCGAGGAAGTCCTGGCCGGAGTAGCGGAGGATGCAGGGGTCGTCGAACATGGTAGCGTGCCTGTTGAACGCGCAGAGCTGCTGCGCGTTCCGGAAGGCGGCGGCGACGCAGGCCGCGCAGGAGGAGGCGTTGGTGTCGCCGCGGCAGAGCGCGAGCGCGTAGACGACGTCCGGCGCCGTGCCGGCGGCGCCCTTGGCGAAGAGGGCCGGGGACGCGGAGGCGTTCCTGGGGAAGCCGCTGGCGAGGACGCGTATGTTGGCCTGGTAGGCGCTGCCCTCCGTGTAGTTCCCAGCGGCGGTGTCGCAGAGCTGCCACGGCAGCGGCTGCGCGTCGGTGAGCGGGGAGCCGAAGAAGAACGCGAGGAGGAGGAGGAAGGCTGCGGCGAGGTAGTTGGAAAGAGCAAGACGGCGTCGCATGCTCATTGCCGCCATGGAGTTGAAACCGATCGAGGAGAGGTTACGGGGCCGGGGCGTGCTAGTGCGCCGCGGACGCGCCAGTAAATAGAAGAGCGGCAGAGAACTGTGGGTTGACAGGCGACAGCGACGAACAAACGGAACCGATCAAACTGTTGCTGCCATGGAGGAGCAGCTGATGGCGAAAGGAGTACGACGAGCGAGGTCGTGATCACTGATCACTGATCTGGAGGAAATTCAGCGGGTGCAGTTGGGTCGCGTGGCACCTGTGATCGGTCAAGCGAGGAGGCTTCTGCATTGATTTCCTTGTGTTTTTTCTGCGTCAGGTATTCTGGTACAGCGTACCGGTGGCGATGGATAGGTATGGCCTGACGGGGTGTCAACATCAACAAAGAAAACTGGGTGCCACGGCGAAGTAAACTGTACTAGGATGACTCCCATGAAGAATTTTATTTCGATAAAACTCCCATGAAGATATGTGGCTCACCATTAGCCCGCCGGTCTTTAGAAAACACACAGCTTCTCCCTGACGCCCGCACTTGTCCCCATTTTTCTTCCTCTGGGTGGTGGCATTCAACTCGTTCTCTTCGGTCTTCACTGCCTTTCTCGAATCCACCCGATTCATTCCACTGTGTCCTTTGCCCCTTGACACACTAGGTATGGCGCATTTCAACTTGGTCTCAGTTGTGCCATCTTTTCAAGGACATCGCAATCTCTCATTTCCTTTTTTTTCGCCTGTAAATATTTAACTTTATTATATATGAAATAAAACATCGCAATCTCGCATTTCTCATGATCGAATGTGTCGTGATATTTTCCAGACGATAGGTTTATTTTAGGTTGGTTCGCTCGCTAGATCTATATGGTAACATACAGGAGACATAGTTTAGACAAGTTTGAGCCTCGAAAACATCGTCTGATAACATCCCTGATTTCTGATTGTGGCGGGTTCTATCTTCGATCCTCGCGATCTCGAGAGATAGTCGAATCTCGTCTATGGTGGTTGTGGTGTATGACGATGCGATGATCAACCGTACTTCTTGGCAGCGGCCCATACCCACTTATATACACGGTGAAAATTAGAGCTACATGTAGAAAATATTGAAACCCTAATATTGTGTGTCATATTGATCTGACCCTCGTGGGGATTATATAGGAGTACAAACTTGGAGGACAAGAAGCCTAAGAATACAAGATAACTCCTAATCTAACTCTAGTCGTACACGTACGTATTTTAACATTCCGACTGGATTTGAACTCTTACGCATTCGTCGTTCTTTCTCTTCGTCATCATCAACTACGTCTCTGATGCTCTTTCTCTCTTCGCTCCCGCAGTCACAGCGGGAGTGGCGTGGACGCAAGTAACGACGCAGACGCTGCTGACTGGAGTTGTTGCCGATGTGTTGTTGTAGACGTTGTTGTTGATGTCGATGTCAAAATACCCGGTCGTGATGTAGCCGTGGTCGATGTTGCTGTAGCCTTTAGCGCCGGAGGCGCAAAAATATGCGCGGTGTTGTACGTATTATCTTAGGTTTTGTGCAGCGACAACAGGAATCTTGGTCATAGTGCGGCGGCCGCAGAGATCTGCGGCGGCGGCGGATTCTTTGTACGGCGGCGGCAGGTTTTTGGGTCATGCGGCGGCGGGTTTTTGTATCATTGTGCGTGGCGGCAGGGATCTGCGACGGCGGTGGGTTTTTGTGCGGCGGCGGCAGATATCTGCGGCGGCGGCGTGTTTTTTGGCGGAGGCGGCAAAAGACCACGTGGATGTAGACCTTGGCAATAATTGTGTTGGCGATGTAGAATGCGACAAAGATCTTGATGTAGTCGTACAACTCGATGTGGAGATTCGGCTCGGTGTAGTTCGACTTGATGCAGTGCAGATCGGTCGGTGCAGTAGTCGTGGAGGAGGCGCGTGTCTCATATCCCGACAGTCCGGGTGTGCTCGTGGCGCCGATCGTGTCGGTGCCGGTCGTGGGACGAGTCGATCTTGACAACCAGCTGGGATTTGTCGGAGCGGAGGAGCAGACGTCGTTGCCCGGTCTTGATCTTGGAGACTGCGTGGAGCTGGCCTAGGGATTCCAGTGCCATGCACGCATGCGCATGCATGTGCCAGGCACCGCTGTTTTGCATGTGCCAGCAGTTTGGGCCTCGGTTTTGCCTCCTCTGCACCGCGTATGTCGAGGTAGTAGCCTGTTGATCCTGGTGCTGCAGCTTCGCGAGTTGCGTCGATGTGCCGATGGCGTCGAGTCGCCGTGCGCCATCTTGTCCGCCGGATTAGCCTGATTTGGGCACCGATCTTGCACTGATTTCGCCGGAGGATCGTCGTGGAAAATTAGGGATTTTATTTGGCTAAGCTGGAAACTGAAAATTCGAAATAGGATCTAAATCTATGGAATTGGGAATTTCGAAATTGAACTAAGATATAATCTAAGAAACCGATCCGATCTCTTTGATCGAAGCCGGGTGATGCGCCCCCGGGAAGAGGAGATTAATCTCCCCGGGGGCGGCGCGATGCGGAAGTGGTGGAGAAACCTAGAATTGGCGTCGTGATACTAACCGCTCTGATACCATGTAGAAAATATTGAAACCCTAATATTGTGTGTCATACTGATCTGACCCTCGTGGAGATTATATAGGAGTACAAACTTGGAGGGCAAGAAGCCTAAGACTTGAAATACAAGATAACTCCTAATCTAACTCTAGTTGTACACGTATGTATTCTAACACTACAAAGAGCCGAGTAGTTTTAGAAGTGGTTGAGATAAACGATAAATCATAAAATGATATACTAAAGTAACTAAACCCGAAATCGGTTACAAGAGATATCTCATGGAATTCGCATGTACATCTTGGCATGGCTTGCACTCCAAAATGGTGCATTTGGGTCACCGTCTGGGTCTGAAACCTTTGTCTAGGCCACCTCGTGCCGAGTGGGTCTGCTTCGGCCTATGTGGGCCTACCTGAAACCCATGACCTCGTGAGTAACCCCTACCCCCGAGTCCATCACGATCGCAGAGAGTTTCGCCTTGGTTCGCTTGGGCTTGCCAAATGAAGATGTTGTCTTCCACACGCCGAGCGAAACTTGCCCGCGCACTGAGACTTCATGATGAAGTGAATGTCGCGAAGGAGTTTGTTGATCTCTTCAGTTGATGTAGATGCAGAGATTACCCTACAAATGTATGTCGGCTGGCCACTAGTCCTTAATTTGTTGTGGATCGTCGAGTGCCCGGTAACCGAATCGGTGTTGGTCTTAAGATGGATCGAGACTGTATCAAAGTTTGATGGTTGGGTTGCAGTCTAACCAGAGGGTATCCGAGGTCCTAATAATGTTCTGAGTAGTCCTAGCGATTGAGCTAGTAACATGAAATATCGGTAGCATCGGGTTGCGTTCAACCAGTCGGAAGCCAATGTGTGCCATGTCAAAGATCTGATTCAGCTAATACTTGCGTCCTAGGCGTCCGAGATAACGGACCGGCCAGTACCCATCATGGGAGGACGCTTTCGAGATAGTTTCCGAACCAATCCTAGTCAGCAGGCTTTTGGAGCAGACTTAGCGTTGAAGCCAAACTAGAGACCCCAAGGGGGTGCTCCGCCGGCTGCGCTACACTCGATTCGAGCTTACGTGGTTGCGACACTTACGGAGGCCTAGATCCCAAGGGGGTTACTCTACAGCCGCTGTGAGACGGACAATTTTCCTTGGTCGAATAATTTGGAAAGCGCAAAATACTTTCCCAAGCCGCACTGGAGTTCAAAGCGTTTATGCTATGTCTTTTCCATAAGCATACTAGCTAGGGCGCGGACGTCGCAAGCTACTTAATAATTTCGAGGTCGTGATGAAGCCCATGCTAGATAGTTTCGTTTACCCGTTATGGGACGAAGATCTATATGAAACCCGACAAGATCTACTTCACTTGATCTTTTTGAAGGAGTTGAAGAGTGGACTGCTACATCGCTTATGGGACTGAAGACGACGTTCTGAAAGCAGAATCTTAGTCAGGTCTACAAATCGTCGTAAGCCGGGCAGATGTAGTTTAACATCAGCAGGTTGTTGAACTATCATGGTATTTAGTATTGTAGTTCCCTTAGTTCTTTCTTCATGTAAGTTGTTATGTAATATTGAGACTTTTGTACACCTTAGATTTGTATTGTTAATATCTAAAAATTGACCTATAATGATTATATTGTACCACTTCAAGAGATTTAACATTTTAGAAACATTTTTTTGTGAGTGTTATATTAATGACCGCCGCACAACAATATGATGTGTAAGGTCACTGCAACAACTCTCCACCGTTGAAGCACGGTGGTCAGTGACAATATACTATGGGGCTTTACCACACCTACTACCTCCAACATCCAGGTCTCTTACTCAAGACATCAGCAGCAGTGCCACAACTCCATTAGCAGGTAACTTTTTTCGATAAAGGGAATATATTAATATCACAAAGATACCAATTACAAGTAACATCTGCACTAGCATGATGCCCGAAGACATCAAGCATATGCACACACAAAAAGAAAATAAAAAGGAGAAAAAAGACCACGCCAAGATGAACAATCACTCGCAACAACACTCTAACCAGCACCAAAGACATCACCCGGACTACAAAAGAGGTTTCTCCAAAAACAATGCCTCCAAGAAGTGAACAATGCACAAGTGTTGTCGTTGTCCGATCGAAATTAGATTTTTAACCTGGAGAAAGTTCGAGTTCTCAAAACAATGACATCAACAAGGCCATTGCAAGGTACAACCAATAAATGTCAGACCTTGGCTTTTCACCCTGAAAATCAAGACTCGGTACTCGAGAAGGACCACCAAAAATGAACTCCTCGAGTGCTGTCGTCCCCGCTTGCCGAGGCCGCCGCTGCAAGTCACCAAACACAAGGCACACATGTACCATGTCCGGAATGGACAAAACAATGCCCCACAAGCCAAATCCGTACAACATAATCTTTATCGCATCCAATACACCCCTCCGCCATAACTTCAATTCCTTCAATCGCGCCATGACTTTCTCCCCCTTTGCCAATACCGTTTGAATATAGACTTAGACATGTCCCATATACAGATAAGAAAGCGAAGATGTATAATATGGGCGCATGTGACCGGATCCATTCCTATACAGATATCAGGAGCGCCATGCACAATCCGCGTAGATATCCGACGGAGAATACCGCGAATCGTCGGCAGCCTGATCGAGGAGGCCGACATCGGGTAGAATGGCAGCTTGGTGTAAGAAGACTTAGGGTCAAACCACCATTATTTTGTCAAAGCCAGCAGCCCCCATGCTGCTAGCCGGCTCCCTGCGGGACGGCCCGAGCCGCCATCCGCCATGGGAGTAACACCACCACCTTCGGGGTCGTTGCCCCGGCTCCCATTCTTCGTCGTTGCGACGCAACGCAACGACCAGAGAGCTACCCGCGGGAGAGAAGCCGCCGCGCGAGAAGGCAACTCTGTCAGCGGTGACATCAGGGGAGACGAGGGAGAAAGGCGTTGGGGCACTGGCGGCTAGGGTTTCGCCCAAGCCGCCCCCAGAAGAGCGATGCAGGGACAATTGCTGTCTAGAAATGCAAGTTGGATTCCGCCAAAATCCCACTTCTATTTTATTTGAATATTTTTAGTTTAAAATTTAAACTAGATATCTCCAAATAACTATTAAAATTTAAAATGGAAATCTCCAAATAAATTACAAGTAGCATTTTAGCGGGATCCACTTGTCACCTTACTGTTGTCTTAGAAAAGATTTTTTTTGGCTTCGGCTGAAAAGAACAGGCCAGATCGAGGTTGCTTCAGATGTTTCGCCCCACCTGCTAGTCAACACCTCCGACCCCACCTGCTAGTGATACACGGACACCGAACAACCCCTTCTCCTGACTCCTGAGTCCTGACACAGGCCAGTGAGCCACCGCTGACGTCCGGCGGAGTGCCATGGCCAATCCCCACCGCCGCTTCTCCCGGTACCTCGCGGGCGTCAGCGCCACCTTCCTCCTCGCCCTCCTTCACGCGCCGCTCACCGCCGCCGCAGACGAACCGCCTCCGTGGCCAACCTGCGGACCCTATCCCCCCAGCGGCAACTACACGCAGAACAGCACCTACGAGGCCAACATCAACCTCCTCGCCGCGTCCCTCCCGAGGAACGCCTCCTCCTCCCCGTCGCTCTACGCCACCGGGAGCGTCGGCGACGTCCCGTACATCGTCTATGGCCAGGCGCTCTGCCGCGGCGACGTCGCCAACGCCTCCGCCTGCGAGAGCTGCGTCGCGACCGCCTTCCGCGGCGCGCAGCAGGCCTGCCCGCTCTACAAGGACGTGATGATCTTCTACGACCTCTGCCAGCTCCGCTTCTCCAACCGGAACTTCCTCCTCGACGACGACTACATCGTCACGTCGTACACGCTCCAGCGCTCCCGGCTCGTGGGCGCGCCGGCTGCCGCGGCGTTCGACGCCGCCGTCGGGCTGCTCGTTAACGCCACCGCGGACCACGCGGTCGGGGACTCTTCCAGGCGGTTAGGCACGGGGGAAGAGGGCTTCGACGACAGGAGAAACCCCAAGATCTACGCGCTGTCGCAGTGCGCGCCGGACAGGACGGCCGACGTCTGCCGGACTTGCCTTAGCACCATAATTGGGCAGCTGCCGGAGTCGTTCAGCGGGAGGACAGGTGGGGGATTTTCGGGGTGTGGTGCAACTTCCGGTACGAGGTGTACCCTTTCTTTTCCGGCCGGCCGCTGCTGCAGCTGCCGCAGTTCGTGGAGAGGCCGCCTGCTTCTGCGCCACCGGTGACCAGAGGAGGAGGTGAGCTGGCCGTACGAAGCGAAATCATTTACTAGTTTGTTCTGCAGTTATGCAATCTGGAGGGCTGTTTTATAGGTTGTCTGACGTGCAACACATAATTTGTTTGGCTGTAGAAGCGAAATCATTTAGTTTGTTCTGCAATTATTCAATCTGATAGCATGTTATTTTTGTAAGTATCTTTACTCCGACAGAGTAGGTGTTTGATGTGCAACACATATTTAAGAACGTGCAACTAATTTCTTGAATGTTGAACAAATGATTGTGTTTCTAGGAGTAAGGGGCGAATCCCGCTTCGTTTTCTTGTAAAACAAGAATTAACCATCGAAGAAATGATCAGCTTCTGAATAACGAAAGGCCTGGTTCCTTTCCTGCTCATGAGTCGTGCAGTGACTTCTCCATAGTGCTTCAGATGTCAGTTATACTTATAGAGTTGCTTGGCCGGAAAAACTATATTTACTAATTACTTATATATATGTGCAAACTCGCTAACTATTTGCCAGTCTAGTGCATATATAGAAAGAACACGAGCCTTGAATACAGACAACCTTGCAAATGGTTTTGTGTGCTCTGAAACTAACAAGGTTTTCTTATAAAAGATCCAGTAAGTTTTCCAGAAAATTATAGTATGTGCTACAAGATTCCGGTTGAACTTATTACTAAGAACTATAACTTCTGAATTTGATGGTATATATTTACCTGCAGAGAAAACGAGAATAGTACAGGTAAAGTTCTAGCGATTGTGATGCCTACAATTGCCGTGATACTGGCTATCGCGATGGTATACTTTTTCTGTTGGAGGAAGAGAAGACCACAAGGAGATGCACCTTGTAAGACCTCTTAACCATTTTAAATTATGATATAGTGGCCAGTCAAGTGAATCAATTAATTGTCGAGCGGATAGACTTTGTTTAGTTTATGTTCATTTGTTAAATCTTAGTACTATTTAATACCAAAGATTTTTCCTAGGTTAGAGCAAAATCACATTTCCGAAAAAACTTAATGTCTTCTTTTATTCATCATTGTGTATTTTTTCCGACATAATCAGCTACCTCAGATGATATTCAACACATCGACTCGCTTCTTCTTGATCTAGCAACACTAAGAGTTGCCACCGATGATTTCAATGAAAGCAAGATGCTTGGTAAAGGAGGGTTTGGTATGGTTTATAAGGTACATAATCATACCATTATGTACCTTATGTTTCGAACAAAAATCATTGTAGCTTTGTCAGTCATGTTTTTTTGCCGAGTAGTAAGTATCTTTACTCCGACAGGGAGTCCTACCTGACAGTGAAGAAATAGCTGTCAAAAGGCTTGGCCAGACTTCCAGACAAGGAATAGGAGAACTCAAGAGTGAACTGGTTCTAGTTGCTAAACTTCACCACAAGAATCTTGTGAGACTTGTTGGTGTTTGCTTGGAAGAACATGAGAAAATACTTGTGTATGAATATATGCCCAACAGAAGCCTTGATACCATTCTTTTCGGTAAGATTTTCTCATTAGTAATACACGAGCCACCAAATTTACGGTACAATGATTTTCTTTTTTATCCTCAGATTTTGAGAAAAACAAAATTTTGGATTGGGGAAAGAGGTTCAAGATTATCAATGGAATCGCTCGAGGCTTACAGTACCTACATGAAGAGTCTCAGCTGAAGATAGTTCACCGTGACCTCAAAGCGAGCAATATACTACTAGATTTCGATTACAATCCCAAAATTTCTGATTTCGGCCTAGCAAAGATATTCGGAGGGGATCAATCAAAAGATGTGACTCGTCGTATCGCCGGCACATAGTAAGCATGTCTAAGTATATATATTTCTCTGACAAAAAAGACCAAAGCTATATCAGGTTCTGAAGCTCTGTTTCTATCACAGCGGATACATGGCGCCTGAATACGCCATGCGCGGTCAGTATTCCACCAAGTCGGACGTGTTCAGCTTCGGAGTGTTGGTCTTAGAGATCGTGACTGGGAGAAGAAACAGTGGCTCATATAACACCGAGCAAGACGCCGATCTCTTGAATCTCGTGAGCACCTGAAGCATGTCCATATACTCTGCACGACGCCAGATTCTGGAAAAAAAATGTCTGAATATATTCCTGACCAAATTTGCTGCAGGTATGGGAGCACTGGACCGGGGAAATGTCATCGAGCTGATCGATCCGTCCCTGAGAAACCATCCTCCCGTCGACCAGATTCTTAAGTGCATACACATCGGGCTCTTGTGCGTGCAGAGAAAACCGGCGAGCAGGCCGACGATGTCGTCGGTGAATATCATGTTCAGCAGCCACACTGTCCGCCTCCCTTCTCTGTCCAGGCCGGCATTCTGCATCCAGGAGGCCAGTGTTGGTGAAAGCTCGACTGGGTATTCGGAAGCATATCCACTCACGGAAAGTTCAACTGTGATGTCTTCAAACCATGTGTCGATCACGGAGCTTTCGCCGAGATAAGTCCTCAATGTTTGGGAGCAGTTTGCTGATCCAGCTGTGTACAGTATTTTTAATTTCTGGAAATGATCGTGATAGAGAGTTGTATCAGTATTGCTTTTTTTTGGCAAGGGTATCAGTATTGCTTAATGTTGCACTGTGGATGTAAGAAGAATTGCTAAGCTGCTCCACTCAAAAACAAAAAGGAATTGCTAAGCTCCTATGCTTAGGGGCTGAAACTGGTGGGATTGTGTTAGCAGTAGCACTGCCAGTACTGATAGGCCGCTAGCCCATCAGGAAACCAAGTCCCACACAGCCCGCCCTTTGCGAGTTGGACACCGCCTCGCCCGCACAATCTCCGACATGGCCCAGCCCATTTAGGCTGTTTTTTTTCGTTTTCATTTTTCTTCTTCTGTTCTTTTTCTTTTTCCTGTTTTCTTTTCTCGTCTCTGTTTATATTTTCTTCTTCTTTTGTTTCACTTCTTTCCGTTTTTCTTTTTTGAGTTTCTATTTCTTATTTTCGCTTATTTTGAAAATTGTTCACATTTAAAAATGGTTAATATTTTGAAAATTGTTCATTTTTTAAAATGTTTCATTTTTAAAAATGTTCATATTTTAAAAATGTTCATTTTCAAAATGCTTCAGATTTAAAAAAAATTCATTTTTTAAAATGGTTGAATTTTAAAAATGTTCAGTTAGTTGGTGTAAAACATGATAGATTGTCACAAATGTAAATTTTCTATACAAAATAATAAGTATAATTGCATTTGCAAACAAAAAAATGTATATTGGAGGAAACCAATGGATCCGAATCTTTTATCCAATTCGTAGTCTAAGTTGGAGGAGACGGTGTTTTCTTACCCCTTTTGCTCCATTTTCACAACAACCTCCTTATAGAAAAACTTCTATGGAACTGACTATTTTTTCGAGAAAACGCAAAGCTTGCACCTGATAGAAAGAAAGTTTCACAACTGTACAAATAGACTAGGATGAAACAACCAAACACTCAAGACAATAAGACAAGCAACATAACCTAGGCAAACATTACAACAGACTACACCAAACAAATGTAAGGCCTCGGGTCAGCTGGCTCCGTTGCATGCCATGTTTCCAGAGGCCTCCTAATGATCCTTGTAATATAACAGAGACGACAAAGGCATGTTTATATACAAAAAATATAATATAAAATGTTAGAAACTGCAATTTGTAAAAGGGATGTAGTGTTCCCTTCCTTCGAGCCATAGTCTAGATAGATCCAATTCAACGACAATTAATATGGATCGGGGGAGTAGAAAAAATGTAAATAAGAGCGACAAAAAAAAACACCTAGGAGCCCAACATCCTCTATTTTGATGTTTTTTTTAGGGGGTCCTCTATTTCGATCTGACTTCAGGCCTTTGAAGCTTGCCATACAGGTTGGATGAGGCGGGCCTTGGCTGAGTTGGATGCGATGCCTCCCGTGGCCTCTCATACTCCCAGTCCTACGCAATAAAACAAAAGACAGCAAAGGCATATTTGTAAAGGTAGTGAATAGAGTATGGCAATAAATGATTTGCTAGAAAAGTAAATCATTTGTCTTCTTTGGTAAAGGGTGTACAGAGGAAAGAAGACAACATGTGAAGGATATCGTGAATGTAAGTAATGAAAAATATATCGGTATGCCATCAGATGTGGCCAAGTCCAAGAATGGTTATTTCAAATACCTAAAGGATAGGATATGAATAGGGTGCGGGGATGGATGGAGCAAACTCTTGCATCCGGTGGCAACAGGTTCTCATGAAATAAGTAGCTCAAGCGATTCCAACTTTTTCCTTGTCCTGCTTCAAGTTACCAAGAGGTTTATATAAAACTATTAATTATTTGCTCCAAAACTTTTAGTGGGGGAGCAAGGATGGAAGCCGTAAACCGGTGTGGGTATTTTGAGAGATTATGTGCTCACCAAAGTATGCTGGGGGTTGGGCTTAGGTGACATCGATTTATTTAAATCACCAATGCTCGCACAACAAGCTTAGCGCATTACTTCTATAAAGGTCCGTGGACTCCTTGTCTGAGAGCCCCCATCCACGTCACCCCAATTATCTGGTTCGTCCGATCCGGTAAAAACGCATCGCTGTTTCGCCTGCTGCCGTTGGATGTGTCGTTTCCACTATTCACGCGCCCCTCCGCGCCCCCTCTCCGCGCTGCTGTCGCTGAGCCGCGCGTGGCGACTTGGGAGGCGACGCCGGCGACAGGCCCCCCGCCCTTGCCCTCTCTGCCGCGGCGACAGGCGGCCGCACGCGCGTGGCTCGCCAATCGCACAGCGAGTTTTCTTCGCGTCCGTCGCAAGCCGCGTCCTCTCTTTCTCGCACCTCTCCTCCCACGTCTCCTCCTCCTGCGCCGCCTTTTCTCTCCCCCTCCCAATCCTCTCCCGCGTCTTCTCTTCCGCGGTAGCCGACCAGGATGGCGGCGGTGGGGCCAGGCGGCGACGGACGGCCGGCCACGGCGGCCGGCCGAGCCAGGCGACGGACGGCCGGGCCGTGGCGGCCGGGCTGGGTGAGCGTCCTTTCTCGTCATCTTCAATCTCCCCACGCGAGCTCTTGATTCTTTGGTCCCTTCCTCCCATGATTAATTTTTGTTCTATTTGCTCGGCGTCGGCGGTTGGCGGCAGCGAGCGGAGGCGGCGGCAGCGGCAGCGGACGGCGGCGGGGGTGGCAGTGGACGGCGGCGGCAGCCGAGCGCCTGGCGGCGCATCTGGAGGCGAGGGAGGCCCATCGCGGCGAGGTTGAGCTGGAGCTGCGTCCAGATGGACTGCGCACAGCCTCTGCGCGACTTGCGAGGGCACGTCATATTTTGACGTCCAGGTCCGTGCCCAAACTCCCATTCACGTCTTGTCTGCTTGATTTCTGGCTCGGATCGGAGGGTGCCCATGATTCCCAAACTCCCCTCCACGCCTTGTCTACTTCGATTTCTTGCTCAGATCGGAGGGTGCTCATGATTCCCAAACTCCCCCCACGCCTTGTCTCCTTCGATTTCTGGCTCAGATCGGAGGTGCTCATTTTTTTCCCCTCAATTTAATTGTTTTGATATTTTTTTGGTTCCAGGTTTATATATTGGATGAGAAATTTGTGATGAAGATAGGACTGATGGTAAGGCAGGCCATGGTGAGCCTTCGCTCGGAGGCTAGGCCCAGCGAGACGAGGCTGAGCAGAAGCTGCGCCTAGATAGACTGCGCACGTCCACTTGCGAGAGCAATCTCCACTTCCAGGTTTGCACCCAAACTTGCTAATTCTGCTCCTTTTTCTGACATGCTCAGTAGTAGCATGTGCAGATTTAGCTTTGCACTCGTTGGCTACTTTTGATTCTAGGAAACAATGCAAGATTCTGCTACCAAGTTTGTAGTTATGTGCACTTGAGTTGACTGGAATCAATGACAATTTGAGGCATTAGGAATAAATGTAGAATCAAGCTGGGTCTATGGATGGCCAATTTTGTGCCTGATGGTTTAATTGTACATAGCGAGAGGAGGTCATGGAATGGATATTTAATTGACGTTTAATTGTATATGGGCCTGTACTATAGTAATTAAAAGTTTTTGTGCATAGGAGGCCATGGAGGAGGAAGGAGAGCAATGACATAGCGAGAAGCAGGGCAGTAGAAAAAGCTTTGCCAATAATGGCAGGGAAGTCCACGTATTGAAGGTCTATAGCTGAAATCTAAAAGACGTCATGCACTGCTAAAATAATGCATTAATTTCCCAATTTCTCACTTCTGAAGCTTTTGTTGCAAAAATAGGGAAAGCAAGGTACTGGATCTGAAGATTTGCATGTTCTAAGCAAGGTACTCGATCTGAAGATTTGCATATTCTTTTTTTTCATTAATAGATTTGGTGCTTTGGATCCTGAATAATGTAATTCTTTACGCTATCTTGCTAAATTGTACAATTTATGATCTGACTGTCCACTTTGTCATCCTCTTTTTTGGTTATATCCTGCATAATGTTTGTCTTCTCTTTTGTTTACCTTCGTGCATAAAGATAGGTTATTAAGTTTTTCAATTAGCATTGTTCAATTAAGAATGGTTGTTACTGTACGTGTTTTCTATTTGCCAAAGCAAAAAGAAAAAGGAACGGGTTTGTCTACAGCCTAATTATCAGTTTTTCTTTATTGAAGAGAGGAACCCCAAGCTGGATGCTGCAAGATTCGATCATGGTCGAGGTGAGCTTCCAATCGATTGATTTCTCAGTTTCATCCGTTGATTTGGTCATGTTCTGCGTATGTTTCTTATTTGAGTATCTGACCATGCCGTGTTATTACTGCAGGTGCCGCTCTGTCCATGGTCACCTGGTCTGACAAAGAGGTGCCAACTCTCTCACTGTGTCTCTCTAGCATTCATCTTCGTCTCCATTTACAGGTTCAGAATTATGATCTTACTTGGATGTTCTCCTAAATTTATTTATGTTTGTGTGATGCACGTGCTTTATAAATAAAGGTTTTCCCATATGGCTTTTTGCATAGGAATGAAAAATAGAAGTAAATGTGTATATATTATAGCTTTGATTCTTTAACAATTCGAATTGGTGCCAATTTTTTTTCAAACAGCTAGACATCCCCTATCGCCTTGGGGAAGGAGCAGCGAGGCCAGAGATGCCGGAGGCACACACATCGTGAGGTCGAGGAGAGGACAACAACGGCAGCAAAGGGTGGCAGGGGAGGTAGGCAGATACACACCACCAGCTCTCTCTTTCTTGTTGACCAGGGCTCCAACCTGGGATACTGGTGGAATGCTTAACATCTGAATGCATTTTTTTAACTGCTTGGTTGGAATTCTCATGGTGTATCTCGCCTACCTTGGATTTCTGTCATGCTTATACTCCAATCATGTAGACCGCAGTGCTTGTTGACAATATATATTATGAATCTTTGGCTAGAGGTAATAACTCTATCATGTAATGGCCTCATTAGTACTGGTTCAGTAACTAATTGTGGGAACAAATGTTGTCAATAGATTAAATGGGATGACCTTTCATATTCATTTACGATTTTCTTCCAACATATAGGGTTTAGGGTTTTTTGTTTTGTTATTTTATTGAAACTAAATTTGGGTTTGTATCTTACTAAGTGATATCCGGTCTTCTGTTACTGAAATTTGTGTAACTACAGCTTGCACAATAAGAACAATGTGATAAATACATTGACTGTTCTTTCGTGTTTTGTTATTTCATTGAAACTAATTTTGGATTTGTATCTTACTAATTGATACCCGGTCAACTATTTCTTGGATTATATTGTTGTACCATCTTTGTCATGTGCATTCAAGGCTTCCAGCTATTTGAGAAGGACAAGGGTCTAAACAGTTAGTTTCTTTTTACTGTCCACATATAGGTCTATTTGAGTTGGAGTCTGCACTTGGATTAGCCGATGGCCTTCCTGAATGTACCTCCATGGATGGAGCTGCATAGCGTTGCTGAATAACTGAATGAAGGTAAAGAAGAGTGGACAGGTACAAGGGGCTCATTGGTAGCTTGGCCTACTGTTGGTATATCAATGTGGATTTTCCTGGCATAAATTCGTTTCGTGGCAGGTAATTATGTGCATCCGATGTTTTGTGTGCCTTCTGCTGTTTGCTTGGTTTAGTAATCATCTTTATGCCTTCCGCTCTTTTCAAATAGTCGTTCTTTGTGCTTGACTACCTGTGATGTGCTGCATTATTGCAGGTTGCGGTTGAACTAATCATGATATATTATATTGTGATGGCCCAGTGCAATCAGATTTGATATTTACACTAGCACATTGAAATGGACTAGATAATTTCTTCTGGATATTTCCATACAACGGGCATATACATATTGCCTGATTGTAGCATCTCCACTGATTTATGCTAATAATGGTTCCTCAGAGATGGTCATGCCTCTCGCTGCACCATCTCGCTGAACCCATTATACTGAAATAGATTGTGTTAGCAGTTCCCCATTGGCAATGGTTAGCTAAGGAGGCCTATTTGGTTATATACTTGATGTAGTTAATCTCGGAAATTACTCATGTTCCTTAATCTTTCTTAATGCTTTCCATTGATACTCTTATAGTGTGGATGCTTAATCTTCCCTTATTGGTTTGCAGCATTGAGAAAAAACTTTTTTTTTGCAGGTTAGGTGCATATGTAATGGATATTGTGTCTGTTCGGACAGAAAAGTTTTGTGGAAACATTATTCATTGGTACTATTTTTTAAAGTTAATCCGGTGGTATGGCCGTAGATCTGTCCGCCGCCATCCACATTTTCGTGTGTGGCCGGCTGGCCGCTATGAAACTCTGCTCCGAATAGTGTTGATTTCAGATATAATCATAGAGCAGATGCTTATTATGGATAAGATTTCAGTCATTAAATTGCGTTTCCATCGAGATCTCTCCTCTAAATTTATTCGGATATCTCTTAGGAAGAACAGCTTGCATTGGATAGTCCTAGCAAAAGATGGATACATCATTTAACCACATTTCCCTACCCTGCAAAAAATGAATGATCTTCTGTACTGTGCTCATTCCTTTGTGTTTTGTAAGAACGTGTAATTCATGTTCTGCTAGGATGATTGTGTTCTTATCGTTTATATAGCTTAAAATTATAGTGCAGTTTTTGTGGGCAGGTAAGAGACAAACCTTAATGGCCATTATGTATTCCTCTTTTTTGGCTGTAGGTTGCTTACCTTTTTTATGTATGTTTGGCTGCAGGATGTTTGTTAGCTGCTCTAAGGCGAGGCATTAGTTTTCTTATTTGTTGCCTAATCTTTTTTGCTTCACCATGCTAGGACTACAGGAAAAAATTCAGGTTTCATGATATGTACAAGGCAGTGTTCTCAAAAAGAGTGAGGTAATTTTCTGGCTCTTCATGAATCTTAACTTTCTGATATTATGAATATCATTCTTACATGCATTAATTTCCGGTTACATTTGTTTCTTTTGCCAATCTATTTTGTATTTAGCCAGACAATGTGGTATGGGACTGATGGTTCATGCGTGTGCGTTTATAAACTTATGCATATTCTACCTCTTGATGTATGGCTCATTAGATAAAATAAGTCCTAAAATTATGACAGCGTATTTTATCTTCTCCATGCTAGTTGTAGTACCTCTCAGTTGAATAGTAACACTGTCCATGAATATTCCCCAAGACCTTGCTAAACTTACCAATTCATAAAGATCAGCAAAACAGAGCATGTTTGTGCTAGACATTGTTGTGGTACTAAGTGCTAAAACTGTACCATAGGAGCAGGGATAGCATCCGTGTCCTCTTCTGTTTCGCTCGTGAGACCGATAATGCCCATCCGGTCAGCCCATAATAAGAAGATCCCGAGCTGGGGTTTTGACGACCAGGTAATCAAGAGATTTCAGTGGTGCAGGTATATGTCACTGAAGACTGAACTCTCTTGAGCAATAGTTTGTTTTGGGAGCTGCTTGCGATATTCATCTAGGTAAAAGAATTGCTAATGTGATTAGCCATGCTGTACCCAAAATTTCCCTCAAAATTTCTTTGTCGAATGGTACCTATGCGTTCTTCTGAAAATTACTTTTAATCAAACCAGTTATTTTCATTGCTTCCTAACAGAAATGTCTCCACATGTTAACATGGGCCAAAGCTGTATCGGTTAACATACGATTTTTTAATGCAGGTATCAAAATTATCTAAAGCAAAGAGACGTCTTATATTTGCTAAGTTTGCTGAAGCTGGTAAGCTTCCTTTTGCAATTTCCGGAGGTTTATGTTTCATTTGAAAATATCTTCAGTAGTCAATCACTCTGCAGAATATTGTGCTCTCAGGACATGACTGTGACCAGTGTACAGTTGTCCACTCCACTACGTTTGGGCCAGTAACGGAGGTAAGATTTTTTTAAGGTTTCTTGTTGGCTGTTGCCATATTTCATTTTCATGCTTTTGCATCTAATGGGACTGCCTAAACTAACGAATCAAAAATTATCATGAGGTTCTTAATCGATTTGGCCAGTCTATTATTTAGATCGCTTAGAATTTTATTGTTGATAATAATTTGATGCTGTTTTTTCAGCTTTGGAGGAGGGAGGCCACCATTACTAACTAGCAGACTAGCTGTTGGTTCTTCACCGATCTGCACCGCCAGCCCTAGCTTTCTTGTCCCCGGTTGCTGAGGATCTATGAGCTATGGAGACTACCTGGTGTGGATTCGATTGAGATGAGTCCCTGCTTGCCTTGGCTTCGGCCGGCCTATTGTAATGTCAGAAACTTGATTATCATCTCTTTTCTTATGCGAGATGGACTGCAGACCTGTTCAGAACTTTTAAGTTTATAGAGGAATTGTGATAGCATGCAATTTATCAAATTCCCCCTTTTATGCAGGCAATACTGAATTATGAGGAGGCTGACCAGATTAATTGGAATAGCCCACAGGTCACTGCTTGAACCTTTTCTTCTTCAGTTCTGTAAGATGAAATAGAAAGATAAAAATGGCGCTACTTGATTTAGTTTGAGAATAAATAAACACATTTAACTGTGATTTTCGAGACATGATATTTGCTAAAGTCTATTGGATTCTCCCACTGCTTGTTGTTTTGTTTATTTCGGTTCAGATTAAAGTCATCAAACCAATTGTATTTGTTCTTCGCATACAGGTTGCAGTGAGTACTTCTCTCTTCATGTGAAGGTTTCTACGGTGTTCCAAGGATTTGTCTCAGGTTAGTTCTAAAACTGCATACTTTTTGTGAAATATTTCTAGACACATATGGTTCTGCATAATTATATAGGATATTGCTAATTACCAGTTTTCAATTTTTATTGATGCAGCACTGCAGTTTCAAGTTTGTGCACAATTTGTGGTTCAATATACTATGGCAAGGTTCTTATTATGTGCCCTACATCTTTTCCGGGTTGCTGAGGATAATATGATATATTTAATGTTGAGAACTTGGAATTTCTTGTTTTAAAATATTACTGCCTCAACAATCGCCTAATTGATACAGCAGCGGGGAAGTTGTACATTGAATCTGGAATTTTTGATATTTTACGTCTTCATGATCACCAGAAAACAAATTAGTTGTTTATAGATTACATTATAGCTATATTGCCTACATGATAAATGTTTCTGATAATATGCACTCGCACAACAGGAAGCTGAAGAATTGTTCAACATGACCAAAATATAGGTGCAGGTCTGCACAGTACCCACTGGATGAATCTGGTAGTAGAGGCGCAGTTTGTTTTTTGAGGACACCATTCGCCTTTGCTGAAAGATCCAAATGCAAAAGTGCATGGCAACGATCCATGTGCCCATCAATATTTAATAGAGTGCTTAATAATTTAAGAGGTGCGTGCAATGCACGAAGGAGTACAATACTCTCATTTTTTATATAGATTACTAATAGATCCTGATGATTTTCGTTTGTAGAATAATTTGTATATTGGTTACTGGTATTCTACTACTACTTATCCACTATATGCTTTATTAACAATCAGATAAAATCAATCAGCAAAAAATCTAGGAAAGGGTAGTTACTTCAAGCCAGCGAATAAACATATACACTCTTATGGATGCAACTTATAGTCCAATAGGCAAATATATAGTACATGGACTCAGTAGTTTTTCGTGTTGCAGATCTAATAGTTCTTTTTTTGCATTAGCAGCTTTCTGCCGTTGATGAAAATGCATGATCTCTAATGCAGTTTCATGATTTCAGGCGTGATTCAGCAGTGTACCTCATACACAGTTGGTTGATGACAAATGAGGGAAACATTGGAATACCATTACACTGAATCTTGCTAGAAGCATCTTATAGCTGAAAGGTTGCATTGTAAACCAGTTTAACCTCTTATAGGCTACCATGTCTGACCCAAGATCAGTCTTGCATTGGTTATCTTACTGCCACTAGGCTTACTATTAGTAGTCTGGAACTGGGAAATGATGCTTAGCTTGGTTTTATCCCCTTATTGCCTATTTATGATAGGTGCAATCAAATGGGTCAAAAAATTGCTCGAAGAAAGCCTAAGGCGTGCTTGATCCTTGCTTATGTTATGACCTGTCTCGCTTCGCCTTGCCTTCGTTGTACTACTGATAGAGCAGATCCATGTAACAATGTTACCTTAAAGTATGTGTTTGTGTTAATCGAAAATCAAATTTTAGGGCCATTGTATGTTCACTGCTTGCATTTTGCTTGAAAATCCAAAACACTTCATATCAATGTATTGTCTATCTTGTGATGTGCCGGTTACTGAACTAGGCAGCAATATATCTACTACACACAGTTATTAAAACACAGGTTGCATGTTTGTCTTACGCCTAGAGTTATCTAAGAAAATATGTTGGAAAATCATTGACATAAAATAGACGAAGAGATTATTTCTCATGTTTCTTTAGTCAAGAATAGATGAAGAGATTATTTCTGCAGGTTGGTTATGATAGCTAGAATTTTTTGCGATGACATTTTGCTGAAATACAAAGTTATCATTGTTAAACTGTAGCCATAATGAAATATTGCTCAACCAAAGGTCACAGATCTGGAATTTTCAGAATAGTGATGATGTTGCAGTATTTTTTGTTGTAAAACTATAAGAGACCAATGAACAGCTATAGTTTGATAGGTTATTTAGGATGATATGTTGTCTAAAGCAATTAAATTTAGAGTTTTGTTCTAAGATGTATGTGCTAACAAGTTCCTTCTGAGGGAGAAACCATAGAAATACAAGCTTGACGTAGTTCAACTTGCTTTGCTTGGTGGCTCAAAGTAGACCTCTGCCTCTCTTTCCAATAGCTTTTTATTTATTATTAGATCGAGCTATTACATATAATTTATTATTTTAAACACTCTTATGTATCTTTGAAATAACCAGCAAAATTAAGGTGCTTTGTATAATTATCATTTATGGTTGCTTAGATGTGGTTAGTAGTTTGAATGGAGGGCTGCTTAATAATTTGAATGCAAATCTAAGCTGGTTTGATGCAAAAACTAAACTGCTTGTTGACTAATGCAGGTATTTTGATTCGGAAGGGAGGGAGGAACTAGCATGTTTACAAGGTACATTTATTGATGTCACGCTATGTGTTGTAAAGAT
This sequence comes from Poa pratensis, assembly GCA_947311845.1. Classification (NCBI taxonomy): domain Eukaryota; kingdom Viridiplantae; phylum Streptophyta; class Magnoliopsida; order Poales; family Poaceae; genus Poa; species Poa pratensis. The sequence continues at coordinate 36,035,986 of CAMZMU010000093.1, read as the reverse complement.
TCTTAAATCCTCAGTTTAGCAAAACAAAGAGTTTGTCGGTCAATTATCTTTGCAGTATGTGTGTCGAGATACGCTTTTCTAAAAAATTATGTGTGAATCACAATTGCTGAATCAAACAGAGTCAATCTTATCTTGCCATCGGCTTTATCAGATGTTCCTCTGTCTTCTTCTTCTTCTGGTTACTGATTTGCTCTTCGCATTGCAGGTGTGAAATCCTTGCATTCTGTTGAGTGTTTGCTTCTGAGATGATTGGCCCATCCGCGCACACGGAGAAATTTGCGCAAGCTCGATTTTATTATCGTCCGTTGTGAGGTACTTCCCGTGTCATGGATTTTCCTACTACATGTTTATTTTGTTCTCTTATCTCTATACAAATATGAGATGGTTCCCCAGCCAGGGATTCTCCTACTGTATGTTTATATGGCTCCACGTTCACATTAGGTATAAATGATGCGTTCACATTAGGTATAAATGGTGCGTTCAGAATACATAAATCTCTTTGCTTTTTGAACATTAGGCTGCTATTTACAACCATCTGATCAGCTGTTTTGCATTAGATGTTAACAATGTTATATTTTTCAAGCTTGTTTGCTTTTTTTGGTAATTTGCTTTATTAATGAATCTGACTGGTTACAATGTGATGCAGGATTATTTTGTTCTGCCTGGAATCTAATCCATCAGGGACACTTTCCTGATGGCAATCATCGGCTCACTCTCGGACTTTCATGCTGCGTGAAGTAGGTGGCGTGTGCCTATTTCTACTCAGGCCAATGAACCCAATCTTATTGTCCGACCCTTCTAATGTAACTATGTTATTAAATTTGAAAAGTTGTAGCCTGACTTCCCTCAACTATGTTATGTAATAGACTAAGATAGTATTTATTGCTGCATGAACCATTGCCAAGTAATTTGTTTTTGATACCTCTGTAGATGGTAAATGATTAGCTTGCTCATTCTTATTTCCTCAGTATTTCTTTAAGTTATTTTTCTTTCAATGTTTTGTTTTTCTCATTGATTCAGTTATTTATCTCATTTATTCAGTCATTATCTCTATTATTCTCTCATTAATTCAGCCCTTTATGTCATCAATTCAGTGTCTATTGTAGCTGATTCAGTCTTCAATGCCTCACTGATTCTCTTATCTTGGTTATTTCTTCGAGGTTTCTATATGGTGTAAGCTAAATGAATGCAAATAAAATTAATTACTTTTCACCAACAAATAAAGCGTGTGGCAACAATGTAGTAGTTGCATCCGGCAGTTGCGCAGTCGCGCAACGGGTCATCTAGTTCTTCAAAACCTTGAGGCTCTAAGCTCAAGACTCAAGGCATTGTATTTTCCTACTACATAATTTCTGGATGCTACACTTGGTTTCTCTCCTTCACAGGTTTGGAGAGCTCTAATGGAAGGAAGAGATGCAATGAAATAAGGCTTGATAAGGTGAATTGGCATCACCGGGGAGATGAGATTTCGGCGTGTCGTAAAGAGGCCCCTCCCCTCATTGTTGTTGATTTCGTCGACAATACATCATCGACATGGAGGGTGGACCTTCTGGAGGAGTATTTTCTCCCCTTGGACGAGGTTATTCGGTCGATCCAGTCCGCTTAGCACGAGACGAATGGAAGATTTCTAGGCATGGCAATACGAGAAAAATGGAATCATAGGGTAAGAACGGTTTACCGGTTCCTGGTTAAAACCAAGAAGCGTAGAGGAATGGTTAGATGGCCACCCGGGTGGGTCTAATACGGCAAGAGAAGGGCAGTTGTGTCAACGTCTTTAGGAAAGTGATGGTTTCATCGAAGCTCTGGGTCTTCTTATAGCGTGTCGCTCATCAACCTTTGCCCACTGGTGATGTACGGAACCACATACATATGGAGGAATCAAACACATGCTCTATCCGTGGGGAAGCCAATTCATGGACACATTCGCTCATAAACTGCACAGTGCACACTTGCAAGGTGCATTTGGGCGCTGGCAGATGAAGACATCACCGAACACATGTGCGGGTTGGCAGATCCTTCCAAAAAAAATGGTGGCTCTTTTTTATGACGGAGTCCTTGTCTAGGGATGATTTGGCAAGAATGGTGGTCACCCTGTGGGCTATTTGGTACGCAAGGAGGAAAAATATGTATAACGGCGAATGCCAAAGCCCCCCATCGACACATCTCTTTATTGGGAGCTACCTCCGGTATCTCTCAATTGCAAATACCAGGACTTCCATGGAGAAGGGTCGTTCCCATCAACCTCATCCAAAGTGAATCCTGGGTATGCAAAAATCCAAGACTAGTAATGGAGGAGCCTTGGGCGCAGTATGTCACGGATCGGGTGGGTCATCCTTGGGTGCATCAGTCCTTGTTGTCCAGTGTATCGCTGATCCACATGTTCTAGAGGTGTTGGCTTGCAGAAGGCGCCAACTCTCGCTAAGGATCTACAACTCTAGGATGTGGTGGTGCCCTCGGACTGCCTCTCGGTCATCAACAACATGGGTCTCCCCTTCCCAGGGAGTTACATCACGGTCCTCAAGGAGACCAAATTTTTTTTTTTGCGAAACACAGTACAACGCAGACGCTCACATACACGCGCATACACTCACCCCTATAAACGCACACACGCACACCCTACCCCTATGAGCACCTCCGAGAAACTGAGCCGGCGGTTGGGTCTTGAGATAGACGAAGTCACCACGGGCGCCTCGCTGTCGACGGGAACGTCGCCTCCCACTGAAGAATATTCCGCCTAAATGAGAAACACCATCGTCAAACCTGAGGTTTGAACTCTGGTGGGCTGGGGGTACAACCACCCTCCTAACCATCTTGCCACAGGCAAGTTCTCACAAGGAGACCAAATCAAATCGGTCATGTTGCATAGTATTTCCTTTAAACATCAAAATCGAGCTTCAAATTCAGAAGCTCACGCGCTGGCTCGTAGTGCAATTATTAGTAGTCTTTGATGTCAGGTGTGGCTCCAATTACAAGTAACATCTGCACTAGCATGATGCCCGAAGACATCAAGCATATGCACACACAAAAAGAAAATAAAAAGGAGAAAAAAGACCACGCCAAGATGAACAATCACTCGCAACAACACTCTAACCAGCACCAAAGACATCACCCGGACTACAAAAGAGGTTTCTCCAAAAACAATGCCTCCAAGAAGTGAACAATGCACAAGTGTTGTCGTTGTCCGATCGAAATTAGATTTTTAACCTGGAGAAAGTTCGAGTTCTCAAAACAATGACATCAACAAGGCCATTGCAAGGTACAACCAATAAATGTCAGACCTTGGCTTTTCACCCTGAAAATCAAGACTCGGTACTCGAGAAGGACCACCAAAAATGAACTCCTCGAGTGCTGTCGTCCCCGCTTGCCGAGGCCGCCGCTGCAAGTCACCAAACACAAGGCACACATGTACCATGTCCGGAATGGACAAAAACAATGCCCCACAAGCCAAATCCGTACAACATAATCTTTATCGCATCCAATACACTCCACTACGTTTGGGCCAGTAACGGAGGTAAGATTTTTTTAAGGTTTCTTGTTGGCTGTTGCCATATTTCATTTTCATGCTTTTGCATCTAATGGGACTGCCTAAACTAACGAATCAAAAATTATCATGAGGTTCTTAATCGATTTGGCCAGTCTATTATTTAGATCGCTTAGAATTTTATTGTTGATAATAATTTGATGCTGTTTTTTCAGCTTTGGAGGAGGGAGGCCACCATTACTAACTAGCAGACTAGCTGTTGGTTCTTCACCGATCTGCACCGCCAGCCCTAGCTTTCTTGTCCCCGGTTGCTGAGGATCTATGAGCTATGGAGACTACCTGGTGTGGATTCGATTGAGATGAGTCCCTGCTTGCCTTGGCTTCGGCCGGCCTATTGTAATGTCAGAAACTTGATTATCATCTCTTTTCTTATGCGAGATGGACTGCAGACCTGTTCAGAACTTTTAAGTTTATAGAGGAATTGTGATAGCATGCAATTTATCAAATTCCCCCTTTTATGCAGGCAATACTGAATTATGAGGAGGCTGACCAGATTAATTGGAATAGCCCACAGGTCACTGCTTGAACCTTTTCTTCTTCAGTTCTGTAAGATGAAATAGAAAGATAAAAATGGCGCTACTTGATTTAGTTTGAGAATAAATAAACACATTTAACTGTGATTTTCGAGACATGATATTTGCTAAAGTCTATTGGATTCTCCCACTGCTTGTTGTTTTGTTTATTTCGGTTCAGATTAAAGTCATCAAACCAATTGTATTTGTTCTTCGCATACAGGTTGCAGTGAGTACTTCTCTCTTCATGTGAAGGTTTCTACGGTGTTCCAAGGATTTGTCTCAGGTTAGTTCTAAAACTGCATACTTTTTGTGAAATATTTCTAGACACATATGGTTCTGCATAATTATATAGGATATTGCTAATTACCAGTTTTCAATTTTTATTGATGCAGCACTGCAGTTTCAAGTTTGTGCACAATTTGTGGTTCAATATACTATGGCAAGGTTCTTATTATGTGCCCTACATCTTTTCCGGGTTGCTGAGGATAATATGATATATTTAATGTTGAGAACTTGGAATTTCTTGTTTTAAAATATTACTGCCTCAACAATCGCCTAATTGATACAGCAGCGGGGAAGTTGTACATTGAATCTGGAATTTTTGATATTTTACGTCTTCATGATCACCAGAAAACAAATTAGTTGTTTATAGATTACATTATAGCTATATTGCCTACATGATAAATGTTTCTGATAATATGCACTCGCACAACAGGAAGCTGAAGAATTGTTCAACATGACCAAAATATAGGTGCAGGTCTGCACAGTACCCACTGGATGAATCTGGTAGTAGAGGCGCAGTTTGTTTTTTGAGGACACCATTCGCCTTTGCTGAAAGATCCAAATGCAAAAGTGCATGGCAACGATCCATGTGCCCATCAATATTTAATAGAGTGCTTAATAATTTAAGAGGTGCGTGCAATGCACGAAGGAGTACAATACTCTCATTTTTTATATAGATTACTAATAGATCCTGATGATTTTCGTTTGTAGAATAATTTGTATATTGGTTACTGGTATTCTACTACTACTTATCCACTATATGCTTTATTAACAATCAGATAAAATCAATCAGCAAAAAATCTAGGAAAGGGTAGTTACTTCAAGCCAGCGAATAAACATATACACTCTTATGGATGCAACTTATAGTCCAATAGGCAAATATATAGTACATGGACTCAGTAGTTTTTCGTGTTGCAGATCTAATAGTTCTTTTTTTGCATTAGCAGCTTTCTGCCGTTGATGAAAATGCATGATCTCTAATGCAGTTTCATGATTTCAGGCGTGATTCAGCAGTGTACCTCATACACAGTTGGTTGATGACAAATGAGGGAAACATTGGAATACCATTACACTGAATCTTGCTAGAAGCATCTTATAGCTGAAAGGTTGCATTGTAAACCAGTTTAACCTCTTATAGGCTACCATGTCTGACCCAAGATCAGTCTTGCATTGGTTATCTTACTGCCACTAGGCTTACTATTAGTAGTCTGGAACTGGGAAATGATGCTTAGCTTGGTTTTATCCCCTTATTGCCTATTTATGATAGGTGCAATCAAATGGGTCAAAAAATTGCTCGAAGAAAGCCTAAGGCGTGCTTGATCCTTGCTTATGTTATGACCTGTCTCGCTTCGCCTTGCCTTCGTTGTACTACTGATAGAGCAGATCCATGTAACAATGTTACCTTAAAGTATGTGTTTGTGTTAATCGAAAATCAAATTTTAGGGCCATTGTATGTTCACTGCTTGCATTTTGCTTGAAAATCCAAAACACTTCATATCAATGTATTGTCTATCTTGTGATGTGCCGGTTACTGAACTAGGCAGCAATATATCTACTACACACAGTTATTAAAACACAGGTTGCATGTTTGTCTTACGCCTAGAGTTATCTAAGAAAATATGTTGGAAAATCATTGACATAAAATAGACGAAGAGATTATTTCTCATGTTTCTTTAGTCAAGAATAGATGAAGAGATTATTTCTGCAGGTTGGTTATGATAGCTAGAATTTTTTGCGATGACATTTTGCTGAAATACAAAGTTATCATTGTTGAACTGTAGCCATAATGAAATATTGCTCAACCAAAGGTCACAGATCTGGAATTTTCAGAATAGTGATGATGTTGCAGTATTTTTTGTTGTAAAACTATAAGAGACCAATGAACAGCTATAGTTTGATAGGTTATTTAGGATGATATGTTGTCTAAAGCAATTAAATTTAGAGTTTTGTTCTAAGATGTATGTGCTAACAAGTTCCTTCTGAGGGAGAAACCATAGAAATACAAGCTTGACGTAGTTCAACTTGCTTTGCTTGGTGGCTCAAAGTAGACCTCTGCCTCTCTTTCCAATAGCTTTTTATTTATTATTAGATCGAGCTATTACATATAATTTATTATTTTAAACACTCTTATGTATCTTTGAAATAACCAGCAAAATTAAGGTGCTTTGTATAATTATCATTTATGGTTGCTTAGATGTGGTTAGTAGTTTGAATGGAGGGCTGCTTAATAATTTGAATGCAAATCTAAGCTGGTTTGATGCAAAAACTAAACTGCTTGTTGACTAATGCAGGTATTTTGATTCGGAAGGGAGGGAGGAACTAGCATGTTTACAAGGTACATTTATTGATGTCACGCTATGTGTTGTAAAGATTCTTAAATCCTCAGTTTAGCAAAACAAAGAGTTTGTCGGTCAATTATCTTTGCAGTATGTGTGTCGAGATACGCTTTTCTAAAAAATTATGTGTGAATCACAATTGCTGAATCAAACAGAGTCAATCTTATCTTGCCATCGGCTTTATCAGATGTTCCTCTGTCTTCTTCTTCTTCTGGTTACTGATTTGCTCTTCGCATTGCAGGTGTGAAATCCTTGCATTCTGTTGAGTGTTTGCTTCTGAGATGATTGGCCCATCCGCGCACACGGAGAAATTTGCGCAAGCTCGATTTTATTATCGTCCGTTGTGAGGTACTTCCCGTGTCATGGATTTTCCTACTACATGTTTATTTTGTTCTCTTATCTCTATACAAATATGAGATGGTTCCCCAGCCAGGGATTCTCCTACTGTATGTTTATATGGCTCCACGTTCACATTAGGTATAAATGATGCGTTCACATTAGGTATAAATGGTGCGTTCAGAATACATAAATCTCTTTGCTTTTTGAACATTAGGCTGCTATTTACAACCATCTGATCAGCTGTTTTGCATTAGATGTTAACAATGTTATATTTTTCAAGCTTGTTTGCTTTTTTTGGTAATTTGCTTTATTAATGAATCTGACTGGTTACAATGTGATGCAGGATTATTTTGTTCTGCCTGGAATCTAATCCATCAGGGACACTTTCCTGATGGCAATCATCGGCTCACTCTCGGACTTTCATGCTGCGTGAAGTAGGTGGCGTGTGCCTATTTCTACTCAGGCCAATGAACCCAATCTTATTGTCCGACCCTTCTAATGTAACTATGTTATTAAATTTGAAAAGTTGTAGCCTGACTTCCCTCAACTATGTTATGTAATAGACTAAGATAGTATTTATTGCTGCATGAACCATTGCCAAGTAATTTGTTTTTGATACCTCTGTAGATGGTAAATGATTAGCTTGCTCATTCTTATTTCCTCAGTATTTCTTTAAGTTATTTTTCTTTCAATGTTTTGTTTTTCTCATTGATTCAGTTATTTATCTCATTTATTCAGTCATTATCTCTATTATTCTCTCATTAATTCAGCCCTTTATGTCATCAATTCAGTGTCTATTGTAGCTGATTCAGTCTTCAATGCCTCACTGATTCTCTTATCTTGGTTATTTCTTCGAGGTTTCTATATGGTGTAAGCTAAATGAATGCAAATAAAATTAATTACTTTTCACCAACAAATAAAGCGTGTGGCAACAATGTAGTAGTTGCATCCGGCAGTTGCGCAGTCGCGCAACGGGTCATCTAGTTCTTCAAAACCTTGAGGCTCTAAGCTCAAGACTCAAGGCATTGTATTTTCCTACTACATAATTTCTGGATGCTACACTTGGTTTCTCTCCTTCACAGGTTTGGAGAGCTCTAATGGAAGGAAGAGATGCAATGAAATAAGGCTTGATAAGGTGAATTGGCATCACCGGGGAGATGAGATTTCGGCATGTCGTAAAGAGGCCCCTCCCCTCATTGTTGTTGATTTCGTCGACAATACATCATCGACATGGAGGGTGGACCTTCTGGAGGAGTATTTTCTCCCCTTGGACGAGGTTATTCGGTCGATCCAGTCCGCTTAGCACGAGACGAATGGAAGATTTCTAGGCATGGCAATACGAGAAAAATGGAATCATAGGGTAAGAACGGTTTACCGGTTCCTGGTTAAAACCAAGAAGCGTAGAGGAATGGTTAGATGGCCACCCGGGTGGGTCTAATACGGCAAGAGAAGGGCAGTTGTGTCAACGTCTTTAGGAAAGTGATGGTTTCATCGAAGCTCTGGGTCTTCTTATAGCGTGTCGCTCATCAACCTTTGCCCACTGGTGATGTACGGAACCACATACATATGGAGGAATCAAACACATGCTCTATCCGTGGGGAAGCCAATTCATGGACACATTCGCTCATAAACTGCACAGTGCACACTTGCAAGGTGCATTTGGGCGCTGGCAGATGAAGACATCACCGAACACATGTGCGGGTTGGCAGATCCTTCCAAAAAAAATGGTGGCTCTTTTTTATGACGGAGTCCTTGTCTAGGGATGATTTGGCAAGAATGGTGGTCACCCTGTGGGCTATTTGGTACGCAAGGAGGAAAAATATGTATAACGGCGAATGCCAAAGCCCCCCATCGACACATCTCTTTATTGGGAGCTACCTCCGGTATCTCTCAATTGCAAATACCAGGACTTCCATGGAGAAGGGTCGTTCCCATCAACCTCATCCAAAGTGAATCCTGGGTATGCAAAAATCCAAGACTAGTAATGGAGGAGCCTTGGGCGCAGTATGTCACGGATCGGGTGGGTCATCCTTGGGTGCATCAGTCCTTGTTGTCCAGTGTATCGCTGATCCACATGTTCTAGAGGTGTTGGCTTGCAGAAGGCGCCAACTCTCGCTAAGGATCTACAACTCTAGGATGTGGTGGTGCCCTCGGACTGCCTCTCGGTCATCAACAACATGGGTCTCCCCTTCCCAGGGAGTTACATCACGGTCCTCAAGGAGACCAAATTTTTTTTTTTGCGAAACACAGTACAACGCAGACGCTCACATACACGCGCATACACTCACCCCTATAAACGCACACACGCACACCCTACCCCTATGAGCACCTCCGAGAAACTGAGCCGGCGGTTGGGTCTTGAGATAGACGAAGTCACCACGGGCGCCTCGCTGTCGACGGGAACGTCGCCTCCCACTGAAGAATATTCCGCCTAAATGAGAAACACCATCGTCAAACCTGAGGTTTGAACTCTGGTGGGCTGGGGGTACAACCACCCTCCTAACCATCTTGCCACAGGCAAGTTCTCACAAGGAGACCAAATCAAATCGGTCATGTTGCATAGTATTTCCTTTAAACATCAAAATCGAGCTTCAAATTCAGAAGCTCACGCGCTGGCTCGTAGTGCAATTATTAGTAGTCTTTGATGTCAGGTGTGGCTCCTTCGGCCTCCTGATGGTTTTTGTATTCCCATGAACATTATTGAACAATAAAAAGCCACTGAGTTCTAAAAAAAGGCATGTCAATATACTCAAATCATTTACAATTTAATATGTTCTAGAAAAGCTGCAATAAAGAAATCATATAAACAAGAAAACACCAAAACGAAGAGGACAAAGTAACATATTTCTTTTGGTGCAAGATACATTAGGCTGATATCTTCTGCTAAACGGGGAGAATCGAGATCTTCATATGGCACTATGGTCACCGGCAAAAAGATATCTATAATGACAACTTGTTGTGAGAGCATGTATAGTGACATGTAAGATCGATCATGGGAAGCACGAAGCCACGAACAAGGGAGTTATTATTCTCGGGTACGGACGAAGCAACGACTTGTGCTCACGTAGAGGAATTATCAATAATTTACTAGTGAATCTCGCATGTCAAAGTAATATCTAAACACAGCTCCAAAATCAATCAGGTGCCATGTACAATTAATCATTTCGATCCCAAATTTTGTCCACTGAATTCGGCATACCTAGCTACGTGTACTCAGATCAACCTGTAATCTCTTCTCCTTTCCAGATGTTTCATGGCAGAACATAAACAATTTTCCAATAGAGAACGTCTTTGATCGTTCTAGCGCATGGTATATATACCCCACCTAGCTGGTTGTAGCAATATCGTTCATCAGACGATCGCAGAACCAAACACTTCCCGATCCCCTTAGCAGCCTATTGATATCCTACGTACAAGGGGAGCTATGAAGGCCAGTTCAGGAGCATTGCTCTCCGTCATGGTGGTCGCCGCATTGGCCACGACGGCGCTGGCGAAGAACTACACCATCGGCGACTCCACCGGCTGGGACACGTACGTGGACTACGACAAGTGGACCACCGGCAAGACCTTCATGGTCGGCGACTTCATAGGTAACCCTCGACTTCGATGACCGTATAACATTCCTATGAATCTATGTTCTACTCGCTCCGTTCGAAAAAAGATGTCACAAAAATAAACTATAGATAGACCATTTTTGTGACATCCTTTTCTGAACGGAGGGAGTACATGTTTTCTTTTTACAATGGTAGTGTAACACGTTGCGTGCATCAACTTAATTTGACAGAGTTCAAGTACGAGAAGTACCACAACGTGCTGGAGGTGCTGGAGGAGGACTACATCAGCTGCGCCACCGGCCACCCCGAGAAGACCTTTTCCGGCGGCGACACCACCTTCGAGCTAACCGAGGCCGGCACGCGCTACTTCATCTGCGGCATCCCGCGCCACTGCACCAACGGCACCATGCACGTCATGATCACCACCGTCCCCTACGACGCCGCCACCGCCGCCGCAATAGAAGCAGCAGCGGCGCCGGGGGGTGCTCCTTCTGGGTCCCCGCTTCCCTCCCCTCCCGCGGACGTCTACGCGGACGCCAGCACCGCGCCGGCGGGCGCCCCGACTGGCTCGCCCAAGTCATCGGCGCCCGCGCCGCGGTATCAGCAGACGTCGGCGGCCATGGCCGGGCTGGCCTTCGCTGCCCTCGTAGCCATTGCGGCGTAAATCAAGCAACAAACGGGCGATTTCTACGAACGTGTATATGCATCTGAGTATTCGTTTCGAGGCGTGGTTAACCACTGTAGTATTTTTTGTACCAAAGGCTCTCTCTTTACCTTCTGAAAAAAGGCTCTATTTTTTTCTTGTTTAATTTTTATTTACTTCCGTCTTCCATCGTGAATTCCTTGTATTTGATGTATGAATACGCTGTAACTCCGTTTTGAAAATACCACATAATTTTTGCGAAGAAGTTGATATTTCATTTCCGTTTGTCCTACTCTGCTTTGGGAGTACATTATCCAAGATGTTTCTCAGATAAATTGTGTTTTCGGTTTCTTCTTTTCGATGCAGCACTACAAAACATTTGCTCCTGTGTTTCTGGAAACACTACGAGCAAGGAATGGACACGGCAGATATACCATCAAGTTTTCTTGACAAAATTGATACATCAAAACGAGATATCAAATCAAAGATGGAAATCGTAGGAAATTACAGAGACATAAGGAACAAGTTGTCTATTCTAAACTAATATTGCAGGAGAACGTACATTATATTATTATATGATAAGTGGACGGCACGTCCTGCTAAGAGAGTTGTAGCCACTACCTGTGCAGAGACTACAGATCCATCCATCCTGGTTCCTCCATTTTGCAGCTCGTTACACATGCAAGAATCGTGGGACAAACTCGGTCCAAGAAGACTGACCAATAGACATAGCCTAATTATGTAAAATATAATCACAGGTGACATGGGAAACAAGGGGAAAGACGATAATTCTAGGACGTCTGGTCGCCATTTCATTAAACGGGTGGTATTTATTTACTAACAATGTACAACGGTGTTGCAAGATCACATGTCACCAAATGATGCAACGAAGATGCTTGAGTTCTGTTCTGGTTTTAACTACATAGTAACACTGACGACCAAAATAGACATGAATCGAAGGCAGTTTCGCCCCCTTTCCCCACAAGATTGATGAGGCAAATGATCTTCGCTGGCTTATGCAACAGGGGGGCAAGACTTGGGGTCATCAGAGGTATCAACATCAGCAGGTGGCATGAATTGCCACATGGGAAATCCATGGTAGCCAATGACAGGCATCATAAGCTTCTGCCCTGCCACTTGCCCTTGAGGAGCAGCAAATGCAGTCGCCGGCATAACCGAAGGGTGTGGTAGGTGTGGTACGAGGCTCTGACGGGCATTCATGAACTTAATCTGCTGCTCCAGGCTCTCTTTTTCTGCCTTCAGCTTTTGCTTCTCATCCCGCAGCTCGTTCTTCTCAGACTGCAAAACGAAGGATCTCAGAATCAACTTGTTTGTTGGACGAACGATTTAGCACAAATATATCTTACATGACCTCTCGATACCAATTACGGAGTAATGTTTAAAGAAAGAAACTAACACAAAAATATAGAGCAGGTTGAAGAGTTAACGGATTACTTGAGATGTACAAGCCTACAGAATCAATAAACTGTAGTTTGTAGCCCATATACAGCGGAGCAGGTTAAGAAAATCTTATGTTGATATCAGATCTATTTCTGTATGAAACAAGTAGAAGTGCAAAACATATACTCCCTCCATCCGGAATCAGATCCATTTCGAAGACATCTAATTCCGGACGGAGGGAGTAGATAAGTATATTGACAAAATCTAGTAAATACTGTCCTGCCCCCACCCACACAAATCCAACTAGGTGCACACACAGTAAAAGACCTTGGAAACATACAAACCTTCAGCTCTTTAATCTTCTCTTGGAGAGACTCCTTTGAATCCTTCAACTTCTCTGCTTCACTACGCAACTCAGTTACAGCACGAATAGCATCATTTAATATAGCACACTTATCGATTTTAGGTGTTTTCCCTGGATCCAAGACAGCACTTAATTCCAAGAACCTAACAGAAACAATACCATAAGCTCCATTGAAGCGAACAAATAAAATGCTGCCACAAAGAAAATAATTCCATGAACAAATGAATTTTCCTGGCAGGGCATACCTCTCGTTTAGCTTGTCCCTTCTCACTTTCTCCCTGCATGCTTTGGAGCTGGGTTGAGCACCAGCTTCTGACCTAGGACTGTTGCAATTTCATGATAATAAGTTGGAAACATTCAAAAGAAAACAGTGAATTATGGGACTCCAAACAATTATAGAAAAAAACAAACCGTTTATTTGTTGGCAGTCCTTTGGCATGGTCCCAGTCCACAGAAACAGAGCTATTGATTTCAGCACTGGTGAAAGAGTAAAATTGCAGTTAAGAATGCAAAATTCGTAATGATAAGGAAAAAATAGTATAGCATGGTAATGTAAGACTCAGCACTGAATGAACTTGCAGTTAAAAATGTAAAAATAATACAGTGCACAACAATAAGGATGCCAAACTAGCATAGCAAGGGTGATATAATAAGAGTCATGCAAATTTAACACATATAGCATACAGTAGGTGATATATTGGAGTGAAAAAAAAAAGATCCTACATTAAACAACAGAAGAGGTCAACTCAGTTCATGCAGTGATATGATGACTCAAAGAACTAATATAAATCATAGAGAAGTCATTCCCCAAAGTGTAATCATAAATAATTAGGCCCTGTTTACTTCCAGGGCATTGTAAGTGTATTTTAGGGGAATGCAGGGGATTATTCCAGATCCCGGAAAATCCCGAGTTGTCCATTTACTAAGCCGGTTTGGTAAGGGATAATCCCAAGATATCCCCCACGAACCGCCTCATTTTAGGCACCGCTTGGAACAGGTGTATATTAGCCAAAACCGGGGGAAATTTCCACGGACCTGGACAGCCCACGCTAAAAATCCAGCACAAGCGCCGTGAAAGATTACGCTCCCTAAATTGTAACGAGAATCCAATCGGGGCCTTAGTGTAAATTAAAAACTCTAGCTCATGCTAGTGTATTTGAGTGGAAGAGTATTTGTGGGGATTTGAAGGGATTGGGTGAAGCGAAAGGTTTCACCAAATCCCCGCCCATCCCCAATCCCCTTGGGGATGAAAATACACTACTAGTAAACAAGCCCTCGCATGGAAATAATATGATGACACAAAGAACTAACATAAATCATAGAGAAGTCATTCCCCAAAGTGCAATCATAAATAATTTCCTAACATGGAAACATATGCCAATAAATGTGCATTCATGCTGCACTCGTGCTGGGATCCCAATCGATGGTTCTGCAAAACAACCCCTATGCCACCCATTCTCTGATCCTTGATACATCAGTTGATGAAGAACATGAAATTGCTCGCTATCTAGCTCAAAATAACATGTGATGCTATTTATTACAAATAGCCTTGATCTTGAACTTTGGATCACTGACAATACAAACATCTACCATTTAAATCTTCTGACATTAGCTTTATACTCAAAATCAATTCAACTCGCAAACCCAAGAAAGAACTTGGCACCCTGTTTGGATGTCAGAGTTGAGCTTGGAATAACAACAACAACAACAACAACAACAAAGCCTTTTTTCCCAAACAAGTTGGGGTAGGCTAGAGTTGAAACCCATAAGATCTCGAAACCAGGTCATGGTTCTGGCACATGGATAGCTAACTTCCACGCAGCCCTATCCATGGCTAGTTCTTTGGTGATATTCCAATCCTTCAGACCTCTCTTAACAGACTCCTCCCATGTCAAGTTTGGCCTACCACGACCCCTCTTAACATTCTCATCCCACTTTATCCGTCCGGTATGCAATGGCGCTTCCGGAGGCCTACGTTCTATATGACCAAACCATCTTAGACGGTGTTGGACAACCTTCTCTTCAATTGGTGCTACCCCAACTCTCTCACGTATATCATCATTCCTAACCCGGTCCTTTCTTGTGTGGCCACATACCCATCTCAACATGCGCATCTCCGCTACACCTAACTGTTGGATATGTCGTCTCTTGGTCGGCCAACATTATGCGCCATACAACATCGCAGGTCGAATCGCCGTCCTATAGAACTTGCCTTTTAGCTTTTGTGGCACTTTCCTATCACAGAGGACACCAGAAGCTTGGCGCCACTTCATCCAACCAGCTTTGATTCGATGACTCACATCTTCATCGATATCACCATCCTTCTGGAGCATAGACCCCAAATATCGGAAGGTGTCTTTCTCAGGTACCACCTGTCCATCAAGCCTAACCTCTTCCTCCTCGTGCCTAGTAGTACTGAAACTGCACCTCATGTACTCAGTTTTGGTTCTACTAAGCCTAAAACCTTTCGATTCTAGAGTCCGCCTCCACAGCTCTAACTTTCTAGAATTTAAATCAGAGTCCTGTGAACTGAAATTGAGTACCAATGCTAGTTGAAGTGGAACCAGCTATAATGGGAACCCCTCGATACCTAGCACATTACCTCACATCCTAACGGAACGTTCGAGCAAACTGACGACGCTTGCACTCATCGTCTCCCACCCACTCTGGTGGTCGACGACTCCTGCAACACCTCGCTCATTGTGGCGACGTCGGCAACACCTAGCCAACAGTGCCGCATCTCCGACGACCTCGGTGACACCTCACCTATGGCTACCGATTTTGGGCAACCTCAGCGACACCTCTCCTACAGCAGCCCATCCCGGTGACCTCGGCGAATTCCCTTCGGTGGTGCCACAGCGGCGACCTGCACCGCAGTTGTGCCCACAGTTCTCCACCATGTCCAGGCGTTGGTGACCTCGTCTTCAGCAACCTTATTCCGATAACCTCCACTTACTAGCATTGGCAGAACGAAGTGGTTACCAAGGTGGGCCGTCGCCCACCCTTGATATTGTAGTTTCTTTGCTTAAAGTTAAATATCACTATGTGAAGCTTTGCTTCTTAAACATTAAAATTAAAGTTTAGATCATCTAAGAGTCACCGTTGGCACCTCCTTTTTAGTCCAAGCACCGCCATTGCTGACTGGGCCAATTAGCCTCCGTGTCGTCGACATCCACAGCAACCTGTCCGTGCACTCCATTTCCATCGCCGCTGCTATCGTCCTCAACCATGCCGCCGTGTGTAACTCACACCTCCTCTTCGAGCAACAGGCACCACTTCTAAGTCCAGATCTAGGCTCTTTGTGGTTTTTCTACCATCTCCTATCATGGCCACATCCCCAGTGGGTATCCGGCAACTAAACCAATGTCTCGCACACTCATTTCACAACGTCCAGATCTGGTCTTTCTTTCATATGTACCAATTCATTCCTAGTTGCATCCAAACAGAAATTTGAATTGATCTGGATGCTCATTTCCAATCGGTAGTTTCTCTAGCAACCAAACATGAAAAAAGAAATACTTACCGATTCCAATTTCAGTTGAAACTGAATTGGGCTTTGATTTCCACAAACCCAATGCAATTCTAACATCCAAACTGACCCTTACATCTCTAAGTGTCGCCAATGACCCTTTAATCCCAAATAAGCATGGAACAGTGTATGCATTCTATGGACTGATATGTAGTATACGGAGCATGAAACTGTGCAAATCATCTCAGTTTACGCTATTGGTGATAACATACGGAACATATCAGGACACGGGATGTATAACCATTTCCACTAACCTAACATCATTGCCAACACCATTCCTAGCATGCAAATAATGATACTCCCGCATGGAACTAGTTCTATGCGTTCTGACATTCGCGCGATTTCTACTCCATGATACACATAGGTTTTACCAATCTACAGTCACACGCCAAATAACCACAGTTAGGCTATAACTCATCTCAACTTACTCTATAGGTGATAACATACGGAACATATCAGGACACTGGATGTATAACCATCGAGCCCAGCCGCTGGACGCTGGTAAGCGCGATCAAGCACGAGAAGGAGATAAACCGCGATTACTTACCAGGGAATGGGAGCCGGGGTGGCGGATACGGCCTGCGCCTGTGCCTGAGTGTGCATCTGCGGCTGCATCGAGGGGGGCCAGAAGAAGCCCCCTGCGGGTGTGGCGGTGAAGTCGGCGGCAGCAAGGTCGTCCATGAGGGGGCAGTCGAAGACCCAGCTGGAACCCTCCAGGGATGCCATGACGGCGGGGCGGCTCGCCGTCGCAGGCGACGGTGGCTAGGGTTTCGCGGTCGCGTCGGGATTTGGGGGAAATTTCGGGGGTGGTGAGGGGAGGAAGAGGGGAAGCGGTCGTGGGCTCCGGCGCCGAGATAAGGATCGACCGAAGGGTTGGAGCACGAGGTTAACGAGTACGGACATTTGTTTGGATCTGGGCCTAATGAGCCTAACGCTTTTTTATATGAATGGGCCTAAAACTTGCGAGCTTTGGACTTAGGAATATTCTTTTTTATAGAAATCACCCTAAAATCCACCCCAATGGACACATATCACCTTTGAACTCCATTTTGGTATTATTTTCACCCTCAAATTCACAAAACCGGGTTAGTAACCCCATGGAATGGTTTTTGTCACATGAAAAGCTGTTTTGTCCCCCTCCTATGTTGATTAGGCGCTGACGTGTCGGCGTGGTCCCATTAAATCAAAAGAAATTAAGGGGAGAAGGAAGGATTTTTTATTGATCCGTGGTCCGGACACCGGCCATTGGTTCCGATGGCACCACTGTCGTTGGATTACTGGCAGGGCTTCTTCTGGGGGGGGGGGGCGCCAGCATCTTCAACGCCATCGACGCGGCCATCTGGGTCGTCGCCGACTGCCCTGACGGCCTACGTGTGTACGGGGACGCCATCGCGCAACGTGCTCCCGCCGACAAAGGAGGCTGCAATGGTGGCGGCACCCGCCTTCGTTGGGTCGCCGCCCACGCTCCCCGAGGTGGCTGGCAGCGTCCCCAGCCTCTGCAGCGCCATGACAAGTGGGTCCACACATTTGCCTACTCAGCATCGGGACATAAAATGGTTCCAACTCAGCGCCTAATTAGCACAAGGGGGGACAAAACCACTATCGATGTGACAAAAACCACTCCATGAGGTTATTAACCGGTTTTGTGAATTTGAGGGTGAAAATAATACCAAATTGGAGTTCAGGGTAATATGTGTCCATTGGGGTGAATTTGAGGGTGATTTTTATACCTTTTCTATTCTTTTTCGTGAATCTAGGGAAGAGTAATTCAATATGGGCCCCTGTATAGGTATTCTGAGCCGGGTCAACCTATTGGACGGGAAATTCGGTGCGAGCTATTCCACCGCAGGAGCGCTCGGCGAATCCTATTTGCCGCTTTTTTCGGCGCAGGAGGCTCACGCCGCACACCCCCGCGCTGCACTGGGCACATTTTTCCCTTTTCTGAAATATTGGTCTTCTTTCTCCTTTCTTTTCTTTTTTTTGTTTTTGTTTCCTTTTTACTTAACTTTTTAAGGGTTTTAAAATGTATTTTCTAAAAATTTCAGATTTTGAAAATCGTTCAAATTCGAATAATCATCATACTAAAAATGTTCAAATATGAAAAGTTCAAATTTTATTTATTTATTTTGTTTACTTTACTTTTGCGGATTTTAAAAATATCTTTTTTGAAAAAAAGTAAATTTTAAAAAGTTAGATTTTGAAAAAAAAATCGTATTTGAAAAATGTTCGATTTTCAAAATGATCAAATTTGAAAAATATTCAGATTTTGAAAAAGTTTAAAGTTGAAAAATGAAAGATTTTGAAAATATTCAGATTCTATAAAATGTTCAAATTCGAATAATGTTCGGATTAAAAAATGTTCAAATTTGAAAAAACTTTGATATTTTAGTACAAAATGTTTTCGATTTAAAAAATTGTTATATTCGTCCTATTTTTGTACTGAAGCCTGAGGTGTCATCTCCTCCGTCCTCATAGTCACCATAATATCAGTGTCGGTTGACCAATACCTTACTACAGCGCGGAGCACAAGTCTGAGGTGCCATCTCCTCCGTCCTGAAGTAGCAACAAATAAGGCGTGGATCCACGAAAAAGACAATTGTAGCTCGGGTTACATGTAGCGCTTAATTTTGAAAATTAAAGAATGGTTTTTCAAAGTTACAAGAAAATCTGAAAAATATATGTACATATAGGAATGCTATGCATTACATATCTGCAAATCCTCAATCCAAAATACAATGTATTCTGAGCTTAAAAAGACAAAATTATAAACCTAGAGAGTGAACAGTACATCTCTAAACTTGTCAGAAATTTGTCTTTTTAGCGTAAAATACAAAGTATTTCCGATTAAAACTTTGCACACTTTTAAACTAACATCATTACTTATATGTAAATATTTTTTCTGAAACTTTGAAGTACAGTTTTTGAAAGTTTAAATTAAAGGGCTACATGAAGCCCGAGAGACAAAACGACCCTCTCGAGGATCCGTCAATTTACGGTCGGAGACAGTGAAGATATTAGGGATTAAAATTGAGCCATCTACGAGGCTAATCACACCACTCTCACGTTCTGGGCAATTTCGACCGTTAGATCTGCATCTACACTCGTTTCTGGCCGTCCGATTGGGTTTAACTCACGCAGTGGGCCGATTATCCCTGAGGGACGCTGCTCTGGCATCAATTTGGCCTTTTCTGGTGCATTTGGGCCGAGTACGGCAAAGCCCAACAACCAACAATTAGACTGCTTAGGCGCACCGCTTCCCGCTGGTCAATGGAGGCGAGCGGCCGGGCAACAGAACGCGACCGGATCGATCCACCGCGAGCGAGCGTGCGAGGACGATGCGAGCGGAGAGCGGATCGATTCACCGCGAGGGCGCCGTGCGGAACGGCCGCACGCATAGCGATCGATCGAGCGCGAGTGCGAGCAGCGGCCCGGCCGCACGCGAATCGTCCGCGGCCATCCTACGCGTGCCTCAGCTCGCTAGGCTTCTTAATTTCCCGAATTCATGGCGATGAATTGACGGGTCGCTCGTGATTGCTGCTCTTCAGTCCCTCCACCAGTGAGGTCGGTTTAATTTTCAGTTCGTGCAGCAGCCCTCTAATGGCAGTCATCATGGCCATATCGCCGGCGTCGAGTGACTACGGTGCGTTACACCTCTCCTCTCCTATAAAATGAGCTATCTCAATCCTCTCCATACAACACCCACTCGAGCATAACTTCCAGTCTCAATGTCCTGCTGCTAGGTAGATTATTTGTCCTTCCAAATCACCATTTACTCATCTTATGAATTTTGTGCATTGCGGCCGTCTCTAACATCCAAAAACAATTTTTCGCAGGTTCTGCTCATCCTGGTTCTGGAGTTCTTCCAGTTTGGTTCGATTTTACTGGCTCGGATTTTATAGGCTACGGATTTTCAGATTCCACTATTTGCAAATTGCAATGGCTTCAGGACAGGTGAGTTCTTAGAAGAGTGAAAGGCACCGGAGGTCACGAAGTTGCGCGAAAAGGAAGGATTGGTCACCAAGTTGCGAAACGTCAATTATGGGTCACCAAGTTGTGCATTTGCCAAACATTGGTCATTCCGTCAAGACGGACGTTAAAGTGGTGACGTGGCAGTCTGTTTTTTTGCAAAAAAAACCTTCAACTTCCGGATATTCATAACGGTGCATGGGTCTAGATGCACCCACTATGTATTTTATTTTTAATTTTTTTTCAGAATGTCAAAAAATTCCGAAAAAAAATCCGGATACAAATTACAGCGTGATGTGTTAGCACAAAAATTGGCATGGTGAAAAAACTTTTTTTGCAACCTGTGCAAAAAAGACAAATTCGGACATACCGAAAAGTATATGTACGTGTCCGAAATTTGTCTTTTTTGTACAGGTTGCAAAAAAAGTTTTTTCACCATGCCAATTTTTGTGCTAACACATCACGCTGTAATTTGCATCCGGATTTTTTTTCGGAATATTTTGACATTCTGAAAAAAAATTAAAAATAAAATACATAGTGGGTGCATCTAGACCCATGTACGTGTCCGAAATTTGTCTTTTTTGTACAGGTTGCAAAAAAAGTTTTTTCACCATGGCAATTTTTGTGTTAACACATCACGCTGTAATTTGCATCCGGATTTTTTTTCGGAATTTTTTGACATTCTGAAAAAAAATTAAAAATAAAATACATAGTGGGTGCATCTAGACCCATGTACGTGTCCGAAATTTGTCTTTTTTGTACAGGTTGCAAAAAAAGTTTTTTCACCATGCCAATTTTTGTGCTAACACATCACGCTGTAATTTGCATCCGGATTTTTTTTCGGAATTTTTTGACATTCTGAAAAAAAATTAAAAATAAAATACATAGTGGGTGCATCTAGACCCATGCACCGTTATGAATATCCGGAAGTTGAAGGTTTTTTTTGCAAAAAAACAGACTGCCACGTCACCACTTTAACGTCCGTCTTGACGGAATGACCAATGTTTGGCAAATGCACAACTTGGTGACCCATAATTGACGTTTCGCAACTTGGTGACCAATCCTTCCTTTTCGCGCAACTTCGTGACCTCCGGTGCCTTTCACTCTTCTTAGAATACCTCTGCTATCAATATTATATGTCCTGCTTACATTGTTTCAGACTGCATATTCAGTTTGTACAATTTTGATTGTTTTAATTTCCTAATTGTATGCTGATTATATCCATCGGTATGAAATTTTAAACATGCATTGCAATCCCTTGACACTTTCAGTTACGGTTCAGGTCGTATGTATGAGCTCAAATTAGACCAAACCAACTGAGGAAACGTAGTCAGGCTGTTGTTGAGGGGGCCGAAGCCTCCACCTCGCGAAAACGTACGCCAGCGTTGGTGAAAAAATCGAAGCCCACCTGGAAGACCATGGAGGAAGAGAGGGTTAGAAGAAGACACCCGAGCGGCGAGCGCACCACAGCTTTACCATTCGGTTGAGACGTCTGCAATCTTTCCGCGTGGTGTCTGTGTTGTCTATTCTCGCCTCTACTACACTCCAGCGTACACAATCAGTCATCAGGAAATGCAAGATGGATAACTAGGGACATGATTAAGTTAATGCAAGAAGCCCCGTATTGGATTTGTACTACAAATTTCTTTTGGCCATTTTTCAGCCGAGGTTGATTGAAATCGCAAAAACAGCTCGCTTAAAAAGAAAATATAAGGCTCGAATAGTTTCCTTTTAGTGAAGCGAAGCGCTCCCAAAGTTCTCAATGGCATTTCAATTAGTTATTCCATATAGAGAAAACAGATGTACCCTTCGTAGAAGGAATTTGTAGATATTGTGTTTCTATAGACAAAGCTGACAAATTTGTTGTATATATCTACCACACAGATAAATGTAGATCTGTATAGGCCTTCATAACCTACACTCAAGCAAATCAAGTTACACCTTACACCGCAAATAACTGCATGATTTTGTAATATGTTGTCCTGAATAGCTAATACGATTAAACTCTTGTTGAAGAATTGGCAGGCAGTAGGTCGTACTGAAGAAACCATTTACCAGATTAGAGGATCTTTCTTATTATGCCTGCATTTCTTTTGGCCGAGGCCTCCTTGTTGGATTACAGAAATTTCTTGCAACCATATTGCAAATGATATTTATTGAAATTGGAGTATATGCTTCTTCTCTCATGTATCTAATTGTTTTTCCATTCAAAGTTGTACTATTGTACCGATGACTAATCTATATCCACAGGTCACCAGGACCAAGTCCTTTTGTTGTTCTTATCCAACTCATTGCCATACTAATACAAAGGGTAGTTGTTCATTTTGCTGCATCTTCTGGACGAAGGTACTAGATCCAGTAGCAGTTACAACGTGAAAACAGATGAGGGATGTGGAATTGTGTTCTCGGAGGAGGGTATCGACCCCGAGGACATGAACAAAGACATTTTGTTGTTTCTTGCTTTGCCTTACAAACATATTATGTATTTTTTGTATCTACCAAGTTTGTGAATTAATGTCAGTTACAAATGGTTAACTAAAGATTCTCTTCTACAACAAACGAACCATGTACTGATGGGTTTACTTAGGTTGGAGATTTAAAATACTATATATTTTTTGCAAACAAGGTTTTGTGGCCACAGAACATTGCCCCCCTTAACTTTGGCACACTTGCAATACCCTTGTCTTTTAAGCATTGTGTTCCATATTATCTTAGGTATATGTATTGTATTCTGTATAGTTTCTTTCAGTGGGGAAAAACATCTGAACATGTTAAAAGTTACTGAAAGTTAGTATATTTGTGAACTTACAGTCACAGAGAACCTGACGACGGTGAAGAATAAGCCAAAGTAGGAGGAGAAGAACAAGGATGTTGATCATGTAGTGCTTCTTTGCATCTTGTTTCCATTAGATTCAGTTTTTTTTTTGCTTTATTTATCTCCAATGGTTTTAAAGTTTGCTTACATTAATTTCAGAATAAGGTGGGATCATGCTATAGCAACCAGGAACTGGTGTTGCTTCTTTAACAAGTGTTGGTGGTGGAGTTGGCAATTATCTTAAAGCTCGCAACTTCATTTTCAAATTGCCTCTTTTTGGTTAGTGGACTAACATGCCAATGTTGCACCGTATTCTGAATGTTGTTCAGACATGCAGATGTTGGACGGGGAGGTAGTTCAGCATGGGTGAACCCATGGAGGTGCAGGGAGCCAGATTGAATCAGCTGCTGCAGCACATACAGGTAACCGAGCACAAATTTGCTATATGTTGCATGCCAAAAAAACAAAAGGAATGATCATTTCAACAGAGGCACGGATCGTTGTTTGTGACTCGGGACCTTGGACCCGGCTCTCCCCCGCTACAGTAGAGGAGAGAAGACTTTTTCACCCCACCGCTTGATCCAGCTCGCCGGCGTCGATCTGCCGGTTTCCCCTCCCTCCGCCGGCCGCTTCGGCGGCGGGAGGGTGGGGAAACCCAGGATCTCGCCTGTACATAGTCTAGGGTTAAGGGGTTGGCCTGCCGGCGGCGTTGGGGAGAGGATGGCGCGGTCGGTCCGGCGTTTTGTCGAGGCGGAGATCCTCTCCGATGGTGGTGCTCCGCGGAGCGCGGCCATGGATCTGCCTCTTCCGGGGTGCTCGCAGCTCCGTTGAGCTGTGTTGTGCCTCTTCCCCGCACCGGAGTTCGTGGAGCGGCGGCTTCGGTTCGAACGACTCGATGGTGATGGTGATGAAGACCAGGGTGAGGGCGACGGCGACGATGCGAGGTGGAGGCTCTGTCGAGCCGAGTTCTGTCGACTTCCCGTCCGCCTGGGGACTCCTGCCGATCCAAGGTTGCTGAGGAGGAGTGGCGGCGGCGCGCCGCGGTACGTCTTCTTCGACGACGGCGTCCTCGAGGACTTGCAGGACCTGTGTGTAATTTTCTTTGATCTTTGGGCTGTTCTGTAAGTTTCCTGGTGTTTTCACCGGATCTATCTCGCAAAAAAAAAACAGAGGCACGGATCGAGCTTGCTGGACACTTTTCTATTTCTATTCAACATTTCAACCCCTGTGAATGATATGAGGATGACCTTTTTTACATTCCGTAGTTTCTGTACATCTCCTATTTAGTGTTGAGAATATTCTCTTCTACTGTAATCATATATCTTAGCATATGTATATCTATATTATTTTTAACCTTTGATTTTCTTACTATTTTGCTGGAATAAAATTGTACAATTGATAAACTCTACATTAATTTGAGACCAAGCTTAAATATGTTTCCAGTACTGTTAACTTTTGCCAATCTCAGCAAAACTGACAACTCAATATAGTTTTTTTT
Source organism: Poa pratensis (assembly GCA_947311845.1). Classification (NCBI taxonomy): domain Eukaryota; kingdom Viridiplantae; phylum Streptophyta; class Magnoliopsida; order Poales; family Poaceae; genus Poa; species Poa pratensis. Next base: position 36,011,203 of record CAMZMU010000093.1, on the reverse strand, counting down.
TTAGAAAAGTTGCTAAGCTTTATTCATGCAGGATATTCATAGGTACATTGATATTGTAATGGAGAGGTATACCCAACCAAACATGTTGACCTAATCTCAAAGAAGACGCAAACTTTGCAAGATTGTGAGATTCAAAATTGTTCTTCCTCGGCTCATGAACAAAGGAGCAATTTGTGAATATTGTAGTTCGTCCGACAAATAGCTATGTATTACTTGAAGATAGCCCTTTTGAATTACTGACCAGCATATGTTGATGTAACCTTATATGCCACATGTCTCCACATATTTATGAAATTTACTGCCATTCCATCGTAAAAATGGACGGGCGTGGCAACGCGCGCCTAAATGATCTAGTGACTAGAGTGAAACCCTAGATGGACACCTTCTCGTGAGTCGCGGGAGGAAAACGTTTCGCTCACACATTATTCATTCGAAGGACATCTTTCGCTGTCCGGGAGCAACAGGAGTAGAAATGCAACAACAGAATTAATAGTGTGACTCGACAGCACGACCATGCACCGTCCGTTTCAAAAAAAGAAAAACAGCACGACGATGCACGTCAGCTCCATGTGCATTCGTACGTGTCCGTATGTGCATGCATTGAGTGCATGCCCCGATCAGTCGATCGTAAAGCCTGACAGGATAGCTACTGTTAATAAAAAGGGTCCGCGTGTTCGTTGTTGTGTAGTGGCCTTTCCGAAATGATTCCACCACATGATTGATCGATTGATGAACCCACGCAGATGGGCGATGCTAGCTTGCGCGCGCTCGACAACTTCCTTTCCGTCGCGCGATTTCCGACCAGCCTCTTTTGGCAAGTTCGTCGCGCGCCCAGGTTGCCGTAAATGGAAAGAAGAGGAAAGGAAGGAGATGAACAGCTCGCGACTCCCGCACCGCCACGGCGCCATCCTCGCCGTTCTTCTTCCTCCCTCCCTCCCTCGCGCCTCGCCGCAGCTCGCCGTTGCTCCCCCGCCACCACGTGCCGCCGGCCATGCCGTCTGCCACCGCCACCCGCGCCCGGCGCCGCTGCCGCGCCGCCTCGGCGCCCCGCCCTCCTCCAACCGCCGCCCACCGCCGGTCCGCCGCCGCCCGACCTTCCCTCTAAACCCCCCCCCCCCCACCCCGAAGCTCGTCGCCGCGACCCACCCCGCACCCCCAGCCCTAAGGTTCCTCCTCGCCTCCGCCGCCTCCGCCGCGGCCAGCCGCGGCTTCGGCGGCTCCGGCTCGGCCTGGCCCCGATCTCGTCGCCGGCGAACCGCCCCACCCCCACCCCCCCGTTAAGTGGGGAACCGCCCCACCCCCACCCCCTCCGGCGGCTCGCCTCGCTCCATCCTCGACGGCTCCTTCTCCGCCGCCGCTCCCTCCGGTCGCAGCGGCGTCGCCGGTCGCCGTCTCGCCGCCGTGTGGGGATGGGTGGGGAACGGGGAGAGCGACGTGCTGTGCGCGTGTGGAGGAGAACGTGGGGATGGATGGGGAACGGGGAGAGCGACGTGCTGTTCGCGTGTGCGCGTGATGGGAGGAAGAAACGAAAGAGGCAGGCCACGTGGGTGGGACCCACCCACGTCCGTCCACGCTGCCAGCGCGTCAACGCGTCTCCGCGGCGCGAGCGAGCGCTCGCTCGCGCAACAGGTAGCCTTTCCGCACGCAGATCGACCATGTCTATGTGGCGCCATCGATCGCAGATTAATGCAGGATTTCTCGCGGCGGAGAGGCGCTTCATCTCAGCCCGATCAATCATGATTCATGACCTGATCGATTGGCGTTCCGCAACGGGGCCTTCGAGGCTGGGCGTCCGCTTTTATACTGGTTTCAGTTTCACGAATTACACGACGCCTCTGAGCGTCAAACTTTCTCTCACTGGCTGCAGCATTTGCCAATTGGCAGCCAACAAGCCAAGGAGATTAGACTAGTCACAATGGGGAGTAACATAGGAGTAACATCAGTGCCACATAGGCAAAAAATCTGATGTGGCGGGTAATTAATGACGAGAGAGATGGTTGTGATAACTAGCTATGTTACCATAACATCACACATTTCAAGACAAGATGAGTGTATAACCTATTAAATATGACACTACACACATATTACTTCCCACTATGGAGGCATGTTACTACTCTAAGTTACTCCCCATTGTGACTAGTCTTACTCCTCCTGTTCTGCACACCTAGCTTGTCTGCATTCAACGGTGGAACAGAGGGTACGTGGTAGGTGCAGTGCTGTGAATAGGCTCATCATGCATCCGAAATTACCATCTCTGCTCACGGGAAGGAAGAAAAACGAATTTAGTCGCTTTGTTACCACGAGCTACGAGACATGTCAAGTGATGCCTCTCATAGCAAAAATGCCAATCCGGTCCAAGCAAAATCTGACCTTGTGGACCACTAACAATTCCCGCAGTCCAATCATCTTGTTGAAACACAAGGGAAGAGTCCCAAATGACCTAGAAACTGCACTAATTTTGTCGGTGAGATTACAAATTACAAAGAGAATCCCAAAGCAAACAGAAATTACATCACAATTGTCCGATCTTACACACATGACCCTGAAACATAAAATAAGATCGCAATTAGTTCCTCCACCGGAACTGATACGGAGCTCCCAAACATGGCCACCCACGCCACCATCAGACACTACGCCACTTGGGGTGGAGCAGGCCATGGTCGCAACGTCGAAGCTGACAAAGAGCCTCCCATATGGCTCGACAGTCGGGAGGTTGTCTGGGAGATAGCCCGCGACAACAACCGGTGTCAGAGCTCGGAGCGGTTGCCATTCGGCAAGAGAAGTCACTGGCATGCAAGCCAGTGAAGCCACTCAGGATGCGCTCCAGAAGACAACAACACTCTCCACACTTCCCTGCCCACTAGATCTGAAGCTACATGCGGGTCGAGGTTCCTCTTCATCGCTATGACCTCGATGGCCTGAAGGAAGTAGAACAACAACCGCTACAACTCGATCTGAGGAGAATACATGCTTAGTTTGAGGATCTCGCCGGGTGTGCCCTCCAACTCGGACATCCAGCGTGGAGCCCCGTTGGACGGAGATGCTGAAAGGATTGTATGACACCTAGAGGGGGGTGAATAGGTGCTACTTCAATTTTAAATACTTTTTCAAATTAGGCTTGACACAAAAGGTAAATTCTCTAAATATGCAACTACGGTGAATTTACTATATGACAAGCTTAGCAACTAAGCAAGATACACGAAGTAAAACGGTAAACAAGGATAGAGGTAACCGAAGGTGAAAGCACGCGGAGACACGGATGTATTCCCGAGTTCCTCCTTTTTAGGGGACTACGTCTCGTTGGAGAGGTGTGAGCTACCACAAAGGTCAACTCAACAGCCACAAAGGCTTCACCTTCTTCTCCGATGAACCGCACCACAAAGTTTTGGTTCACCTTCCACTATCGAAACCTTCAAGGGGATTCCAGATCCTTTACAACAACGATCCGGGGCACAACCCACAATTGGATTGGGGGCTCCCGAACAGCTATAATCTGTCACAAAGACAATCAAGTAAGTACAACAATGAGCTAGGTTTTCCCAATGGAAACCCTAGCAAAGGGGCCCTCAAGTGAATGAGGGGGAAATGTAAATCGGCTTGGTGAAGATGTAGATCCGGGCCTTCTCCTTCAATCCTCCAAAGATCAACGAGTTTGGTTGGAGGGATTGGGAGATCTAGTGATTGTTGAGCTTGCAATAATGGTGTTCTTCAAAGTTGGGCGAGCTACTTGGCTGGAGGTAGGTGGAGGGGTATTTATACCCCTCCCACGAATGTAACCGTTGAAGACAGGGAGGCCGGATATTCCGGCCTAAGTTAACACCGGAATATCCGGCTACCCGGAATATTCCGGCCTCCTGTGAAATCTCCGGCCCAAATATCCGGGTGAGTCCAGAGAGCCGCACAATTGGACGCTCTTCGTCCTTAGAAATTCTGGCCATCGATAAAACTTGAGGGCCGGATATTCCGCCCCCAACTGGGACCGGAATATCCGGTTTGTCCGACTGAAAATCCCGCAGGCCTTTTTCTTCTCCTTTTTGGTTGATGCAATTAAGTATTTAGACATCTAAAACCTGCACCACTTGACACTAGATTAAAAAGTCACTAGTGTTGTTAACTAGCACACAAAACACATGGGATAAAGAAATGTCCTTTCAATCTCCCCCTTTTAGGTGTTAGATGACAACACTAGGATTTGCAATAAAGTTCCACAACAAAATCATGTTCTCAAGAAAAAATGGAGAAGGCTCCCCCTATATGTGTGCATATAAGTAATTTGCCTTGGAATGCAAATACACATATATAGTAGACAACCTTTTCCAACAAGATATATCAACATGATAGAGACAACATCATATTTGCACAAAAATAGACATACCACAAACTAGGTTGAGACTTGAGATTGGAATCATACCTTGTGCATATATATGTAGATAAAAATCCAAGATACCATAGCACAATATATATGAAGATAGAAATCCATAGATACCATATCACAAATAATGTAGACTCAACCATACAATCCATATGTCTCACACACCAAATTTAAACAACACAAGGTTCAAATCTCACAAGTAGCAAATAAGTTCGACAAAGAGAGATAAATGGACACAAGCTCTCAAGAAATGGTAGACGCATATGCTTGTGCCCGAACCCATGCAAATCCCGCAACCTAATATAACTAATTCTCCCCTTTGGCATCGAGACACCAAAAAGAGAAAAGAGCGATGCTACGTCCCAAGAGACTCAACGGGAAGCTTCGGCTCCTCCTCGAATCCTCGGCCTCATCCTCATCATCAGAGTCACCATCTTCATCATACTCTTCGTTGTCATAATCAGGAGCAGGAGTGTAGGTGGGATAGGAGGGGGCTGCAGAAGTTGTCTCAAGAAGATCCTTCTCCAACTGAACCCAAGAAGTCTGAGCACCGGCATTCCACTTATCATAAGAGAGAGGGGCTGCAGCGGGAGGGTCACCGGGTGCACTAGGAAGTCGAGAGAGGATATGCTGTCTCTCACGGTAGGCATCATATTGTTCCTTGCGAATATCCACATTCATGCAAAGGATCTTCCGTTGGAACCAATTCGGTTTCTTGATTTGCGGGTCACAAGAGGGACCTTAGGAATGGGCTGACGAGTGTGACCACTAGCACGAGCATCTCCCATGAAAGAACTAGGTGCAGCGGTAGAGGAAGGAGCAACCACATATTTCTTGACATAAATCCTCTTGTAGGTGTGAGCCTCACAATCATCATCACTCAACTCTTGCCCTTTCTTCTCCAAAGTGGCCTTGATGAGCGCCATAATGTATGGTGCATAAGGAATAGAATACCGACCCACCATAGCCTCATACATTTCATTGTAAATAAAATCCATGACATCAATCTTGAACTCTTGGTCCGGTTCTTCGTTTGTAACAAAATCATGAGCAAGGCAAAGCAAGTTGACGAGCCCGGAACGAATTGCATCATTGTTTCCTCCACTTGGAGCAATGTTCTCCCGGAAAATGCACACTAGCTGATCATAAAGAGGGAGCAAACCAGCCTTGAACCCAATTCTGCCACCACGGCCATACAAAGCGGATAGCTGGTTCTTGTTGGGCTTGTCAGGAGAGTGGAGGCGGCGACCAACGAGTGAGGCCCTTGTAGCCATAGCCAAGAGCTCGAGCAAAGTCATAGAAGGTTGCCTCACAATAGGTTGATCCGACATCCATTTGAGTGTCTTGGCATCGTCCCCTTTCATCACAAGGGTGGAGAAAAACTGCAGCACGAGAGGAACACTGTAGTCACACTGAAACTCCATAAGATGAACCAGCCCGAGATGCTTGATCACTTGCACAGCTTGAGCAAAGGCCTCCTTGGACTTGAGAAACTGCATCTTAATGGGTTGCATCGGGCAAATGGGATATGAGAAGGTGAGATAAATGTCCCGGTGGATATGAATTTGCTCCATGCACCAAAAGCTAGTATCTTCAATTTCTTCATCTTGAGGGCAGAAGTGTACCAATCCCCTTGCCTAATCACGGTGTAATCATGGCTGGGCATGTCTTTGTAGCTTGGCCTTTGTTCCTTGCCCTTGCGCTTCTTAGTTGTGGAAGCATTGGCTTTTCTTTTGCTTGTTGCTTCATTTTTCTGGCTTTCTCCATCTTTTGCTGCCGAGCACGACCTCATCCACAAGCACCCCTTCCGCATTGCGGTGAAGGTATCTCTTGCGGTGATACTTCTTCGGAGGAGCCGAGCTCGAGTCACCTGTGAGGTAAAGCAATAGGGTGGTAGCAAAAGATGAGTATACACAAGCCACCAGGGAAATGACTACTGGATACACTAGGGAAGCAAGTAGGAGTCGATACAACCTAGTCCTTGGAGACTCAGAGTTCTGCTGAAATCCTTCAGACCAGAATATCCGCCAGGAGTCAGACCGAAATATCCGGCCTAGGGATTTCAGCACAAATCGGAGTCAACCCTAGGTCTAACCGTAGATCGACTACGAAATTGCTACTCTAGTGTGTCTAGTATGCACGAAGGATGACAAGGAACACTACCACCAAGGAATCACAAGATAAACATCTTCACAAAGAATAGGTGGCAACCACCTAGATTTGGGAAAAGAAGACATTACCCTCATCCATGGAGGAAATGGCGGGAGGAGAAGGTTCCCGTGGAAGGAGGATCAGATCCGGCCAAGGGCCGAAGGAGCCGGCGGTTGGAGGCGCCGGAGGGGGCGGGTCCGGCAGGCGGCGGCGGCAGGGGAGAGAGGGGACGGGGTTGGAAGAAAGGCTCGAGCGATCCCTTCACCCCGTGCCCTCTCCCTATTAAAAAAGACTAACTGCCCAGGCCGGATATTCCGGCCTGAAAATTTTCAGTGCAGAGCACTAAAAATTCTGCCTGCAGAACCTTCTCTCCCTAGTGACAAAAAGGTGACTTGTGCTTAGAGAGAAATGTTTTTATAAGGGAAAGGCATGGGATTAAGATAGCCAAACTACAATGGTACTTCACATCAAACTTGCAAGAATCAAGCAACTAAAATGCCAAGCTTGAATGTGTTTTCCAAAAGAACCGACGGACGAGCAAATAAATTCAAAGTTCAATAACATCCGAAAGAACCAACTCTTCACAAAGAAGAGGGCGGTGGCCTAGGCACCATGTATGAGTTTGGTGTGACACCGCGAAGATATATCTAGGGTTCACAACCACTACTCGTCATTTTAAGCTCACAATTTCAACAAATGAAAGTAGAGAGACAAATGAGGTATTACTATGGCATAATGGGGGGAGGGATAGTCCAATGATTAGGACCGCACTCCCCCTATGTCCATGCCTACACCTAAACCAAATAGATAGTCAAATATAGGTGTGTATGCAAGATAGTCAAGTCAAGCTCCTTGAATCCACGATATTTAGCTCATGCCTCAAATAAGTGAATCTTGCTTCATCAAGTGGCTTCGTGAAAATATCGGCAAGTTGGTCTTTGGTTGGAACATATCCAAGTCAATATCACCACGGGCAATATGATCCTAATAAAATGATGACGAATCTCATATGCTTCGTTCTTGAGTGTTGCACACGGGTTGTGGCCAATCTTGATAGCACTTTCATTGTCACACAAAAGAGGCACTTTGTCACAATTGACACCGTATTCCTTTAAAGTTTGCCTCATCCATAACAATTGAGTGCATGCACTAGCGGCCGCCACATACTCGGCTTCGGCGGTTGAGAGAGATATGCAATTTTGCTTCTTAGAAGACCAACTCACCAAGGATCTACCAAGGAATTGGCATGCCCGGAAGTTGATTTTATCATCCTTACAACCCGCCCAATCCGAGTCCGAGTACCCGGCAAGAGAGAAATTAGCCCTTTGGATACCACAAACCAAACCTTGGGGTATAAACCAAATATCGAAGGTTTATTGACCGCCTTCAAGTGGCTTTCTTTAGGAGCGGCTTGATACCTTGCACACACCCCTACACTCAACACAATATCGGGTCTAGATGCACAAAGATAAAGCAAAGAACCAATCATAGAGCGGTAAAGTTTTTTATCAACATCAATTCCCTTTGGGTTAAGTTCAAGATGGCATTTGGTGTCCATAGGAAACCGCTTCTCTTAGCATTTTGCATATTGAACCTCTTGAGCATGTCTTGGGTATATTTGGCTTGAGAGATGAAAGTCCCTTCATTCAATTGCTTGATCTCAAATCCAAGAAAGAACTTCAATTCGCCCATCATAGACATCTCAAACCTATCGGTCATAAGCTTTGAAAATTCATCATTGAAAGCTTTGTTAGATGAGCCAAATATAATATCATCAACATAAAGTTGGCATATGAAAAGCTCCCTTTAACCCTCTTAGTAAAGAGAGGGGTCGATTTTCCCAACCTCAAATCCACGGTCTACTAGAAGCTCTCTAAGGTGCTCATACACACGCACGTGGAGCTTTCTTAAGTCCATAGAGTGCCTTATCGAGCTTGTAGACATGGTTAGGGAACTTGGGATCCTCGAAACCTGGTGGTTGCTTAACATATACCACCCTTTAAAGGACCATTAAGAAAGGCACTTTTCACATCCATTTGTTGCAATTTAAAGTTATGATGTGATGCATATGCAAGAAGGATACGGATGGACTCAAGGCGAGCCACGGGTGCATAAGTCTCTCCAAAATCAATGCCTTCAACTTGAGAGTAACCTTGTGCAACCAATCTTGCTTGTTCCTCACAACCATTCCATGCTCATCTTGCTTGTTCTTGAATATCACTTAGTGCCTATAACATTGCGGCCCTCCTTTGGCTTCTTAAATAAATCCCACACCGTGTTGCGCTTGAAGTTATTGAGTGTTCATCATGCATAGCTTCCAACCAATCCGGATCTACAAGAGCTTCAAACACTTTCTTTGGTTCCACCATGGAAATGTGAGCTTGATGTTCACTAAAACTTGCCAATTGTCTTCTTGTGGTAACATTGCGACTTAGGTCAACAAGGATTGCTTCTAGCTTGAGACCCTTTACTCAAAATCTCTTGCAACTCTTGCTTTACGACGGGTTTCGATATCTCTATTGCATCTTGGAGGTATCTCTTGATCATTTGAGTCCCCGTCTTGACCGGAATGTTGACCTTGATCATCATTATACATCTTAACAATAGAAGGAGAGGGTTGATCTTGGTCTTGACCTTGGCTAGCATCGATAATTGGAGAACTCGGTTCTTGCATAGCAACTTGGTCAACTTGAGGGTCTTGAACTTGTTCTTGGGTTGGTGCATCATTTGCTTCCATAGTGGGTGCCAGTTCAACTTGTGATGGTGATGAAGTTTCCACATGAGTGGAGCTTGGACTTTCTTGAGAGGGTCACAATGGATCTCAACGGGCGATGGAAACCAATGCCCATTCTTTATTGCATCTTGAGGCTCCTCATTATCTACATCACAAACATGAAATTGCGCCACTTGGGAGCCGTCATTCTCATCGAACCTCACATCACAAGATTCTATGACTTTCCCGAAGGTTTTGTCATAGACTCTATAGGTGTGAGATTCGGCACCGTACCCAACAAAAACACCCTCTAAAGCTTTAGATTCAAATTTAGACAAACGAACACCTTTGATCTTATAGAAACACTTACAACCAAATACTCGGTAGTAGGAGACATTGGGCTTGTTGCCGGTGAGCATCTCATAAGATGTAAACTTCTTTCCTTTGCGAAAGAATAGCCGGTTGATGAATGACACGCCGTGGAGATGGCCTCGGCCCACAAGAAGTGGAGATTTAAACTCCGCCAACATAGATCTTGCCATATCCATGAGGGTCCGGTTCTTCCTTTTGGCTACACCATTTTGTTGAGGGGTATATGCAACGGAATATTGATGACGAATCCCCTCTTCACTAAGAAACTCGTTTAGGGTGTAGTTCTTGAACTCGGAGCCATTGTCACTCCTAAAGGCCAATATGGGGACATAGTGTCGGCGTTGAACTTCGTTGGAAAAGTCGATGACGGCTTGTTGGGTCTCATCCTTTGTCTTGAAGAAATAAACCCAAGTAAATCTTGAATAGTCATCAACAATCACCAAGCAATACTTCTTCCCACCAAGACTCGGTTGAGGGACGGCACCAAAGAGATCAATGAAGAAGTTCCAAAATCCTCTTTGATGAAATGATGGTCTTGCTTGGATGGGAGAATCATGCATCTTTCCTTCAACACAAGCCCTACACAGACGATCTATAGAAAAAGAAACATTGTCTTTTAGTCAAGAATGTGGCCACCCTTGTGAAGACTTTGCAAAGTTCTCATGTTGACATGTGACAAGCGGCGATGCCACAACCACCCCACGTCGGCCTTTCCGAATAGGCATATTGCTTGAGTGTTGGTTGACCCCGAAAAGTCCACCACAAACAACTCATTTTCAACATACCCAACGAACATGACCTTGTCCATTGGCTCTTACTGCAATAGTCTGTAGCTGCAATCCCAAGACCCGGATTTTATGCCATTAGTATTCTTGGTTATCTTGCTGTGCAGCTGATGTGACTCGCAATTTTGTGGCCTGATTGCGCACCTGGAAATTCAATCAACCATGAAGCCCATTGGGACTTGGTTCGACCCTGTTTTTCTCAGAGAAGTAGCGACAGGGTATCCATGCGAAAGCCGGCTCACAGTTAAAGAAATCAAAAGGGTCATCAAACCACAGAAGAGGCATATTTCATAGCAAAAGTATGAGAGAAGCATAAAAAGTTTCATCAGGCGCATAGGCGCACCATCACAGGCATAGTGCAGATAGTGCAAAAGTTATTACAATAAAGTGCCCAAAGGGCCGAATAAAGATGTTTTCTTGCAGGATAACAGCATCTGCGTAAGTTTTCAGGCTTTGGCTTCAGGAGCCGGGTCACGAGGAGAGCCGGTTGGTTGATCTTCGACGGTCTTTGCCGGGTCTTCTTCTTCGGCGGCCGCCGGGTTAGCCTCGGCTCCTTGATCTCGTCGGTTTTTTGGCCTTGGTCTTGCGCCGGGTGATTTTCGAAGTGGCTGGAAGAAGTTTTCATCATCTTCTTCAGCTATCGCCCGTGACGGAGGAGGAATAACTGGCGTAGAGGAGCTGGGAGCAGTAGAGGTACCAGGAGCATTTTTTGCCGGGTCAATGGAATCCTTATAGCTTTGAAGGAGATCGACGCGTTGTGGCTCGTCGTCCATAATCTCTTCATCATTTTCATTATATCCAAACTGCAAAGTGGTGAGTTTCATCTTGCTGGCAATTACAGTGGCAACGTGCCGGGTTTGCTTCACAACCCGGGCGTAGCACTTCTTATCGAATTCCTTGCCATCCGTGTCAAACTGGGGAAAGCCCTTCTTCAGGGGAGCCGGGTTTAGCTGGGGATAGTAGGCCTTTGCTAAGGCAAGGCCTCGCATCAACCCGGCTCTGCATGCAGATGCTTTGAGCAAATGTATCCATTGCGGCATGGTTGACAGATGACCAAGGACTTCGGTGTATTTGCTTGGCGGGTTATCCCAGAGCCTTGCAGCTTTGATGACCTCGCAACTGCCAAAGAATAGTTGGCGTGTCAGTGTGTACATGCACTTGATTTTCTCTGCAGCGGTTTTGCGGAGGTTTCCATCACGAGGACCTGTGTAAGGAAAAGTGTAACAGCGAGATTTCAACAACCGGGATATTTGATCAAGTTTAGGTTGAAATTCAAAAGAGTAGTGCTTACCCACTAAAGATTCAACCATGGAGGTGATCATTCTTTTTAGCCGGGTCAGCTCGTGGTTGGTTTCATCCAGCTGTTCTGAAGGGTCTCCTGTTGCTCCTGAAAGTTCTCCTCGTTCCTGCATGTCCTTCTTCAGATTGGAGTTTTCTTGCGTCAGGGCAGTAATCTTTTCTTCCAAGGCCTTGAGTTGAGCTGAGTGATTAGCCCGGGTCTCAGATTCAGTTTGGCAGCGTCAGTGAGCCGGGTGATCTCAGCTTGGGCCTTGGCATGGTCTTCCTGTTAAGATGAAAAAATTCATGTTAGTCCCAGGTCGCCGTAGGCGTGCAACCCGGCACTTGGGGGCTACATTCGCAAAAAGTCTGAAAATTTACTAACTGTAAGTCCCAGGTAGCTGTGGACAGTAACCCGGCACTTGGGGGCTACTCAGTTTGAAATTCAATTGTTCAACGTGATGAAGAAGTCCCAGGTTGCTGCAGGCACACAACCCGGCACTTGGGGGCTACAGTGTTCAAAGTTTCGATGTGAAAATGGGCAAGTTTTAAATGATGGAAGTTTTTTAGTCCCAGGTTGCTGTAAACAGACAACCCGGCACTTGGGGGCTACAGGTTTGAAGTTTTTATCTAAGGAATGCATGTTATAAGCGCCAAGCTCATCACAAGTGATGAACTTAGAGCTTGGGGGCTACTCAGGGTATAGTTATGCAAGAAAATATAAAGGCAAGAAGTAAAATGGGTACCTGATATCGTTTTTGGATCAGGACGACCAGTTCTGTTTCCAGGGTCTTGTGTTGAGCTAGGCGAGAAAAATATTCGTCGCAAAGTGCTGGAACAGACATGGTGTCCAGAGCCGGTGAGTTTGAGGAGGAAGCCGGGTTCTTGTTCTTGACAGGAGTTGCCGGGTCAGCATCTGGAGCCGGCACCTTGGCAAGAGTCTCAGGCGCATTTTGTACTGGAACCTGCCGGGTCCCAGTAACCTGTACTTCATCCTCTTTAGTCCCAGAGCTTAACCCGGGCGAATGAGCATTGGGGGAGGATTCTGGCATTGGGTCAACAGCATTTTTTGGAGAAGCCGCGGGGGTTGCTTGCTCCCTTGGCTCGTCTTTGTCCTCTGGTTCTTCAATATGTGCCTCCGTAAGAGAAGGCTCTGTGATTGTTGGAGGAGGAGATGCCGCGGGAGGAGATTCCGGGTCTTCATCCATGAAAGCCCTGGCACTGATACAAGATAATGTTTTAGTCAAACAAGAATGGGACAGTGAAGCGTAAAGATATAAAAAAAGTGTCAAGTATTACTAACCCGGCATTGATCTGGAAATCCTCGGGTGTGCTAACACCATCCGAGGAGGAATCTGACAAACGAGATGGTTTAGGAACCCGGATCTTGCCAGCTAAAGGGAACTGTTTGCTGGGCGTCTTCTGGATGGATTTGGCCCAGCTTGATAAAGAGCGTTGAGGGATACCTGGGCTCAGAGAAGTTGGCTTGTAGAAGACCGGGTTCGGCGTCTCTTGTTCGCCTCAGCCTCCTTCTCAGCCTCCTTTTCCTATGTTTATGCTTAAGTTTGAGATGAGTTCGTTATAAAATTGAGAAGAGAGAATGTAGTACCTTGGCAATGGTGGCCCGGGTCCTCTTCTGAGTAGGAGCAGCAGTAGCTTGGGGACCCGCGCTATTTCAGAAACCGGGTCAGTGGGGCCTGGAATAAAGTTTGCCGGGTTATCAGTAGAGGTGTCCTTGTTGGGGACTTCATTGTTAATCAATGGAGGAAGAGCCGGCCTACGGAGTCAAGCTCACCTTCTTCTTCTTCTTCTCTTCGTCTTCACTTTCTGTGTCCTCTCCGTCAGGAGAGGGTGTTGGGGAAAAATCCTCGCTCCACCATTTGGAGTCCTGAGAAAAAGCAATCACAGTAGTAACAACTTTTGGATGAAGTTACCGGGTTAAAGTAAGCAAAAGTGATCAAGTGTTGTTTTTACCGTGGAGGGTTTGTTTTGGGCACTAAATGGGGCGAGCCCGTTCAGTGCAATGGCATCTTTCTTTTCGCCAAGCAGTCTCTTGGCATTCTTACAAGCTGATCATCGGTGAGCGTCATTCAGAGTAACGCAAGTGTCTGTAGTTTCACCGTGTACTGGCAGATTAGCCGGGTCCTGATGCTTGAGTGGCTGGATGAACCAACCGATCCAGCATTTGACCAGATCTGCCCTTGAGGCCATGGGCAAGTAAGGCTCTGGCCCGGCGAAGTACGGGCTCCAGCTTGACCCGGTCTTCATCTGCTGCATAGCTGTTCATCTTGGCCTCGTAGGTTAGGCCGGAGTTTCGGAAAGCCGGGTAAGGGGCATCATCAGACCCGGGCGAGGTGTCCTTGCAGTAAAAGTATGTGTTTTGCCACCCCTTAGGATGGCTGGCCAAAAGAAAGCCGGGAAATCACATTCCCTGCGGCGTTGGATCGCAACTCCCCCATATGGGAGTACCTGGTCCTTGCGAGAAGGGTTACAGTAGAAGAATCAAGGAATAATCGAGGCTTGGAGCCATTTGTAGATAATCCTCACAGAACACAACGAAGTTGCTGATGTTCAGCACAGAGTTGGGAGCGATGTCTTGGGAGCTAAGCCCGTAATACTTCAAGACCCGGCGGAAAAACAAAGAACCTGGGGGGTGAAGGCCGCGCTGTACGTGGTCGAGGAAAATCACCACTTCACCTTCCTTGGGGCTGGGGCGGATTTCTTCTCCAGCAGCGCGCCATTGGATCTCGTCCTTTGGAGGGAGCTCACCCAGTTTGCATATTCTTGAAGCATCAAGGTCGTCACTGTTGATTTGGTCCAGTTGACCTGAGTGGCCGCGGGGGCGGCGGTGCCAGATCCCCCAGCGTGGGTGTCTGAGGCTTCTTCGCAAGTTTCTTCGCTGCACGAGGAGCTCCGGCCTTGGCTTTGTCCTTCACCATGGCTGAGAGGCTTCAAGGTTCACTGAGCGCAACAATGGAGATGTGAAACCCTAGTTCTAGATGTAGATGTGTGGAGGGGAAATGCAAAGCAAATCTGGATGAGATTCAAGTGGAATCAAGTGCGGAGCACGGATAAGTGGAGTAATCGTACCTGTGGATCTTCTTGCAAGAGATTGGAAGCTCGATTGATTGGTTCCGCGGCTGCTACAGTGCGGCGCGAGGAAGAAGATGAACTGAATGGGGAAAGTGACCGTGGTGTCTCTGGTCTCCTATTTATAGGCGCAGTAAAAACCCTAGGGGTGTTGTGGTAAAAAGTAAAGAGATAAGGATCTTTGACTAAAAGTCAACGACAAACGGAATGAGATAATTGCGGAGTATTAAATGATAAGATCGTGATTAAGATGGATAAGGATGGAGTTATAGTTGGGTGATAGTTTTCGCTAAGTATTGAAAGTGAAACCCGGGCGTTGGAACCCGGCAAGGGATAACCGGGTTACGCGTGAACCGCCAAAGAAACTGGCCAAGCAAAGGAGAAAAGAGGCATGTTCCAATGTTGAAATTGTTGTTGTTATCTAATGTTTCAGGTGATTAACCCGGCTGACCAGGATGCCGGCTCTACTCAAAGCAATATTCAAGAATAAGAAGCCGAGCACGCCAACCTGGCAACCAGGTTAATCTGGGGGCTACTGATGGGGGGATGATAACCCGGTAGGCCCATGAAGAGGGAAGCATGACCCGCCAGGGGGGAGGCCCGGCCAGGCCAGCTAACCATCAGCATGGGCCGGGTTATGTTGCTGGGCCAGAGGCTTTGGCGGTAACCCGGTTCAGGAAGGGAAGTTTCTAGAAGACCAGAGGCGGTTCGTGACTTGGAGGATACGAAGGCTAGAAGAGCTAGAATAGGACTCCGAGTCTGGGAAGAACCCGGACTTACCGTGTACGCGACCAGGAGGTCCGGTATCTATATAAACCGGCTCTTGGGTCATAGATAGCAAGACTTTCGTAATCCCCAAGCTTTAGGCGAGAGAGATATCGAGGCATACAATCCTTGTAACCTAGATCGAGATCCGGCTGGTTGTCGTAGCCGGGTTATCGAGATCGAGACCAAGATTAATAATAAGGTAGCAGGAAGTAGGTCTTTATCTCCTATGGAGAGGCTGAACCTGGGTAAATCCTTGTCCCCTGCAGTGCTAAACAAACACCCAGACACCTGAGTCGCCTTGCCCAAAAGTTTAAGCTACCCTCAAGTAGCATCTGCCGTGTTTTCTACCCCACGACAAGTACCACCATATCAATAGTAAAATGGACATCAAAGTTCATCTTATAAGTGCACGAACGGACATAAGATTGTAACCGAGGGACTCGACAAGCATGACATTTACAAGGGTGATATCCTTTGCAACTACCACCTTGCCGAGGCCATTTACCTCCGTTTTTGATTTATCACCATAGGAGACGGATGCTTGATTTATATTTGGTCCCAACTCCGTCATAATCTCCTTGCTTCCGGTCATATGACTAGTGCATCCACTATCAACCACCCATTTAGACCCACCGGAAGCATAGTCCTACAAGAAATCATTGCTTGGTTTTAGGTACCCATCTTGCAATGGGTCCTCTTTGGTTAGCAACAAGAGTATTTGGGACCCAAATAGCATGAGCAACATAACCATCATAAGGTCCAACATATTTTGCATAAACATCACCATAATAATCAACATATAGAATGTAGTGAGGGTTAGCATCTCCTAGAAAGTCACTACGAGTGGTCTTGCCCCTAGTGGCATTCCCACTCGCAATGGGAGTCTTGGTTTGTGCGGGCTTGGCCTTGTTGTTGCTCTTCTTCTTCTTTGCCTTGGCTACATAACCAAGACCCTCCTTCCTTTTTGCTTTTGCTCAACAACATGAGCAACAACCTTTTCTTTACCTTTGGGAATTGAGGTCTTGGCACTAGTGGCCTTGGCAAGCTCAACCTTCAACCTAGCATTTTCCTCAAAACATTTGCATGATCATGAAGGAGTAGAAGTGCTAGGTGAGTTAGATTTAGAAAGTTGAGTTTGAAGTTGCTTATGAGACTTGACTAGAAGAGAGTGAGTACTTTCCAAGGCCTTGTGAGCCTTGTCAAGTTTCTCCATATCCTCAAGAAGTCTAGCATTAGCAACCACAAATTCGGCTTTCTCCTTTTTAATCACTTTATATTTAGCAAAGACATGGTCTCTATCCTTAATGATTTAGCAATTATTTCATCATTTTTATCATCAAGAGACTCAAGTCTTTCCTCAAGAGTAGTTCTATATTCACTCTCTTCTTCAAGAGAAGCATTCAAAGATGCTATGGTAAGAGCGTCATATCTCTCAATTTTGCCCTTGACCTCAAGAAGGTCTTCGGCGGCACCAAGTTGGCTCATGAGAGACTCAACATGCTTCTTAGCTTCACCTTGCAAGTTAGCCACAAATGTATCGAAGGCAACAAGTTCTTTCTTAATCACAAGACTAGAGTTATCATCCATTTCATGCATAGTCTTGGGAGTAGAAGATGATACCTCGGTGACATGGGCCATGAGGCAATGAGCGGTGTTGATGGAGAGATTCTCATTGGGGGATTCAAAGAGAAAAGGTGATGGGTGGAGACTATGGCCATAGCGGCCACCTCACGAGTGGGTTCATCTTCTTCTTCGGAATCATCAGAAGGATACTGTAACAGCCCAAAGTTCGAAAACCTAAAAAAAACCCGAGTAAAATTTTCGCTTTTGTGTTGACTTGCATCATGGCATCCAAATTTGACTTGCTAAACAACACACAATTGGTTTTGGCACCATTTAAAAATAAATGCCCAACTTGTTCAATTACAAATTCAAATCAAGAGATTTCAAACCCGCTTAATCAAATTACTTTGACATGTTATATTTGTCAAGGAGGTTCCAAGATTTCAAAAGTTATATTTCGCACTTGCTTTTAATTTCCAAAAGAGCAACCTTTTTGATTTTAGCAAAATGACCTATTTTAACCTATGAACAAACATGGTCCAAAACAATTTATTGGCTATGCAAATTTTTGTAGTGCTTCTCCTAGTTAGTGGGAGGCTACAAGATTTGTCCCATATTTTCTAATGGTTTAAGTGCCCTACTAAAATCTCTAAAACCTGCTGGAAAAGAAAGAAAAGGAAAAGTGGACCAATCTGTGATGGAAGAATTTCTGCCAGGGACTTGTCTATAAAATCCCCATCTTCCTCGTCGCTGTAGCGACCGAAGCGCGAGCTTCGCTCCCGCCGGACCCGCGTCGCTGTGCACGCCGCGCCGCCCCCCCCCCCCCCCCCCACTGCCCTGACCTGCACGGGAGCAAGCTCCCCGATGCCGCGCTACCCCTTCCCCCCACCTGCTCCCGTATTCTCCTCTCCCTCTGTTTCTTCTCCATGGCCGCGGAGCAACCCGAGCTCGCCGAGCTCACCGCCGACGACTGAGCGCTCCCGGAGCAAATCGAAGAACATCCCCGGCTCCGCCGCGTCGCGAGCTCCTCCTCCGCCCGAAGAATCGACGGGGGAGGCCGTGAGTCAACGCCGCCAACCTCAACTCCATCGCGGTCGTCCCAGATCCGCCGGAGGGATTCGTCGCCGTCGCTCCACCTACGCCGTCCCCGACCTCCCCACTGGCTTGTGGTGAGCTTCTGTGCCGTGGCACCCTTTCCCCTCTCCTCTCTCGCCGCGGTTCCTCGCCGTAGCCGCATAGCCGCCGTAGCCCGTGCGCCGCTAGAGTGCCCTCGCCGTTCCTCTGTGCACGCCCGGCCGTGGAGACGGCTTGGCCGGGCTGCGAACCGGCCTTCTCGGGACACTACCCGGCTGCTGGGCCGGCCCAAACCGGCCGAGAGGCCGGAGCCCTCTGGAGACTGCCGCCGGCCTGCCAACCGGCCCAACCGGCCTGGAGGCCGGCTGCTCTGTCTTTTTTTTTCCTGGTTGTTTTTCTATTTCTCCCTCGTAGTGTATGATCCCGCTCTCCCTCTCGCGATTTAGGACATCGACACCGATGATTCAACTACTTCCCCCATCTCTCTCGATTCCGAGTAAATAAAATAATATCGTTGTTAAGAATAAAATTAATTGAAAACAATTATTTAAAAGAGGAATTTAATAAAAGTAATAACTTTTTATCCGGATATCAGAAAATTGTGTTTCTTATACCGAAATGTTCAGAAAAATGTGAATCACCCAGAATCATCATCATGCATAATTGATCACAATTACAATAATGTGCTCTAGTAGTAATTATAATCACTAAGTTTAAATATGGGGTTTATTCCAAATCATGCAATAAATATAACGGGGACCCCATTTAACTTGTTGCTCTTGTTCAATGCTTCTAGGGTGCATTTAATATGCCATATCATCATTTTTGTATGCATTGCACAATTGCCATGTGTTGATTGTTGTTTTTTGCTTTCCGGTGTTGTTTGCTCTCCGGTAGATCACGAGTTCGGAGTTGAGCATCATTACTCCGACAAGCAGTTTGACTACTCCGCTGAACAAGGCAAGCGTAATCCCCCCTCTGAGCATATCTTATCCTATGTTTCCGCAAATATTTTCCCACTATAATATTGCATGCGGTTCTAAATGTCAATTTTTGCTGGATTAGAGTATCCTATAGTTGCATTAAGATTCCGATGCCATTTACCTGTTTCCCCTCCTATTATCCATAGGATTGTATTGTTGGCCTGAAATACTTAACTATGCAATGTTGATGCTTAGCCATGCTTAGTTAAATGCTTAGCCGTCCGATGGATACTTCATGTTGGAAACAGGTTATTGAAGTGTTCAGATGATGGTGGAGAAATTGTGGTGACGGATAATAAAATGCTTAAAGGTGGGGATGAGAGGCCACATGGGATGTGGTGGGTTGTCTCGTTCTCGCCGCCTAGGTGCGAGTTCTGTACCTCTTGAACCAAGTTGAGCGTGCAACCATGCGTGGGCTATATGGAACCCCCATCGACCGACTAACTTGTGGCGGACTAGCCGAGGGTCCTCTAGTTTGGCTTTCCATTTGCGCGTGCGTTGAGATGGTGGCCAAGACTGGGATGAGGATGGTTGTGTTAGGAGAATAAGTGGTCGCGGGACAGGGTGTTGGAGGAGTCACCAAACCTGTCCTACCGCCACTGATGATCCTTGGATAGTCTTAACGAGGTAAAGGTTGTAACCGCTCCCACCCAGCCGGCTTTCCCCGGAAGAGAGCTAAGGGCTAGGCAATGGGCCGGACGGTACGCATGGATAAGAAGCTGGGAGGTCCCTCGGGAACCTGGCGACTTTCACATTGACACCCTGCAGGGATAAATCTTTTCGAAAAGCCGTGTCCGCGGTTATGACGGAACTTGGGAATGGACGATGATCATAGAATAACTTGAACGGAATGATTAAAATTTGGGTACTAGAGGTACCACTCAAGATTGTAAGGTGAGCTTCCTCGAGGGTGATTCGGGGAGGTGCCTTTGATGAACAGGTGCAATGTTGATGATGGTGATGAATGGTGAGAAATGTGATTCAAAAGAAAAAGAGTTACTTCTTACCCCTCTTTTAAAAGTATTCTGATTAGACGATGCCATGGAGTCTTGTTTTATTAAATAAAATCAGCTTTATGCAAAACAGCCATAAAACCTTGAAAGCCAATCATCGAGCATATATTAGCTCTTAATCTTGCGAGTTCGTCGAACTCAACGTCGTTTGCTTATTTTCAGGAGAGGACTTCACCGACCTCGAAGGTGGGTTCTTTGTGACGTCGACGAGTAGTCTGGGGTTCCCAGGTGCAGCTTGGGACATCCCGGAACAGCTGGCGCTTGGATGTTTATTTGCAGGCCTCTTAGGCCATAATCTGGATCTTGTTGTTTAGAACAACACACTTCGCTTCCGCATGTTGTAATGTTGGGTCTGTGACCTCTGTTTGTCATTTGCTATCTTTCTCTATTATAAGAGTTGAGCTATATGTTTTGTGTCGTAGAGTCTGTGATGTGCCAGTTGTTCCACAAGTCTTGATCTCTCTATTATGCGTTGATAGTGTGTCTGGTGGTACGGATAACCGGAGACACAGTATCACTGTATGCAGTCGGGTCAGGGCGCCACAGATACTCTTCTTGAGTCATCAACACAATTCTTGGCGCTTTCTTGAAGAATGGCTTCCTCTTGACAAAAGGCTTCTTTTGTATCACCTTTGATTGATCCTTTGGGACAAGCCTTCCACCATGTTGTTCTCTATTCTCATAAGGACACTCTTTGATGAAGTGATGCTTGTCGTGACAATTGTAACAAGTCTTTGTCCTTATAGCAAACTCCTTCTTCCCACTTGAATTGTTCCTTAAATCAATTTGAGCCTTTGCCTTGGCCGGGTCACGCCAAAATGTTCTTGTGGAAAGAGTCACGTGATCATGGTAGGCTTGTTCGATATCATCGGGAAGAATGTTGCTTGGACACGCTTCAACTTCCACACTATCATCTAGGCACACCACTTTGGCCTTCAAAGCAAGTGAAGAACCTTGTTTCATTCTGATGGTCCTAGCACGGTTGTCTAGAGCATTTTTGGTGGCAACCTTGGAAGCTTGAATCTCTTGCATACTTCATTAGAGGTCATTTCAAGGTAGTTGTGTCTTCCTTGTATGGCCTTCAAGTCAACGGGCTCAAAGGACATGAGAGCATTCACATACTTCCTTTTGACCCAAGCATCATCCACATACTTTGCCCCAACATTATAAAAGGCTTGGGCAAGGGTCTTGAGTCTTCCATACATCTCTTCATGAGTTTCGTCCTCAAGCATGTAGAAGCCTTCGACTTCATTGTTCAAAGCATCAAATCTATTCCTCTTCATGCTCTCATTTCCAAGGAATGCCTCGGAGAGACAATCCAAGCTTCTTTGGCGGTGGTGAGATGTTGAATGTGATGAATATCCTTTTCACCAACGGCAAGTTCAAGCATGTGTAGAGCGGTGGCATTGAGTTGAGCATCAACCACCTCTCTCCTTGTCAAGTTGTTTGGATCCACGGCCTTGTATCCCGCTTGAATGATCCTCCAAAACTCGATAGAGGCACTGTTGACATGAGATCTCATTGAGTGTGGCCAACTAGTAAAAGCTAAATTAAAGCATTAAGCTTAGGTGGAGGACCTAAAGGGTTTATGCGAGGATGAGGGATAGGTGGGTCGGGAGAGTACAAGAGAGGGACCTCATGGTACCCGGGCTTCCCACCTTCGGTGTGGTGTTGGATGAGGAGGGTTTAATAGGTTCGGTTTTTTAACCCCTTTCTTTTCTCTTTTTCCTCCTTGGTTTCACCGTCATTGGAGTTAGCGGAGTCCTCTAGTGGGATGGTCTCCGAAGGAACCTTGCCACTTGTGAGTTTCATGAGCAAGTCACGCATCTCAGCAAATTGGGTATCCATGGACGATTTCAATGATGTCTCCATCATTTTGAGATTGGCCATGGATGCCGGAGTGGCTTGGTCCTTCGAGGAATCATCCTCACCTGTCATACTTCTCTTAGGCGGTTAAGCCCAACAAGAGAACCAAGGCTCTGATACCTATTGAAAGGATCGTATGACACCTAGAGGGGGGGGTGAATAGGTGCTACTTCCATTTTAGTACTTTTTCAAATTAGGCTTGACACAAAACGTAAATTCTCTAAATATGCAACTACGGTGAATTTACCTATATGACAAGCTTAGCAACTAAGCAAGATACACGAAGTAAAGACGGTAAACAAGGATAGAGGTAACCGAAGGTGAAAGCACGCGGAGACACGGATGTATTCCCGAGTTCCTCCTTTTTAGGGGACTACGTCTCGTTGGAGAGGTGTGAGCTACCACAAAGGTCAACTCAACAGACACAAAGGCTTCACCTTCTTCTCCGATGAACCACACCACAAAGTTTTGGTTCACCTTCCACTATCAGAAACCTTCAAGGTGGATTCCAGAGCCTTTACAACAACGATCCGGGGCACAACCCACAATTGGATTGGGGGCTCCCGAACAGCCATAATCTGTCACAAAGACAATCAAGTAAGTACAACAATGAGCTAGGTTTTCCCAATGGAAACCTAGCAAAGGGGCCCTCAAGTGAATGAGGGGGAAATGTAAATCGGCTTGGTGAAGATGTAGATCCGATCCTTCTCCTTCAATCCTCCAAAGATCAACGAGTTTGGTTGGAGGGATTGGGAGATCTAGTGATTCTTGAGCTTGCAAATAATGGTGTTCTTCAAAGTTGGGCGAGCTACTTGGCTGGAGGTAGGTGGAGGGGTATTTATACCCCTCCCACGAATGTAACCGTTGAACAGGGAGGCCGGATATTCCGGCCTAAGTTAACACCGGAATATTCCGGCCTCCTGTGAAATCTCCGGCCCAAATATCCGGGTGAGTCCAGAGAGCCGCACAATTGGACGCTCTTCGTCCTTAGAAATTCTGGCCATCGATAAAACTTGAGGGCCGGTCTGTCCGACTGAAAATCCTGCAGGCCTTTTTCTTCTCCTTTTTGATGTTGATGCAATTAAGTATTTAGACATCTAAAACCTGCACCACTTGACATTAGATTAAAAAGTCACTAGTGTTGTTAACTAGCACACAAAACACATGGGATAAAGAAATGTCCTTTCAGATGCCGGTGACCATCTCGTGCGACGCGAAACCACCAAGACGCCCAATCCCCACAGCAGAGCGCCATCCACCCATCCACTATAAACACAAACAAAAACCAAAATCTATACCTAATCATGTTTATACTATGGATAGAGGGGGACGGACTAGCCCTCGATCCCCTCACCTTGTCATGCGGTCGAGCCGCTGGATAGGGAGGGGAGAGGAGCCAGTATGAGGCACACGGCTCTCAGCTAGAGGGGGTTAAGGAGAGAGAATAGGAAGAGAGGAAATGAGCCTCCACACCTATTTCAATCCAATCATCCTTAGGACAACCATGCACCACCGGGCGAGGACAAATTCTCCATTCCCGGCGTCCGCCGCCTTGGCTTTGCCCAGCGACCCGGCCCCTCCGGTGACGAACGAGGGAGGGCTTGGCGGAGAGGCACTCAGGGGCGGCGTCGCTAGGGTTTTGCCCGAGCCGACCCTGGAGCGACGCAAGCGCATGCTTGTCTCAGCCCTCTTGCTTCGCATGCATCGCGTACGCCGTATGACTCTCTCCTCGAACACGAGATGGTCCACTTTGAGAACATACGTGACGGATTCTAGAGATATGCTCCGACACTTTTCTAATTCACCGCCGACAACTCCACAGGTAGGTTTGAATTATGGGCAAAGTGTAATTGTATCGCTATAAGGAAAAATGGTGATGGCCAACAAAGTTTTGGGCATGCCAATGTCACTTCACCGTCTCTAATTTATGCAGAGCCCGGGTGTAATGCTTAAAACTCTTAAGTAATAAAATCCCTTTATCTAAAAAAAAATGCCAATGTCACTTCACCGTCTCTAATTTATTTTTCTACCCAGTTTGCTAGATCATTGGCAAAGACAACCTCAACTAAAATCAGAGTGAGCAATAATGCATCACTGAACGGCGGGTTTTAATTGAGCCGTCCGCAAAGACATGGCGTGGCCGGAGGTCTGCCTCTGCCCGTCCCTTTTTCAGGACTCGAGTAAGTTGATGAGTAAGCATGGGGCCGCGCCCACCTGATGACAAAATTAACACTTGTACGGACACACCATGCAAGAGGGAAATGATTTGAGGTCAGTGATCTTGCTGAGCCTGCTTAATGGAATCACGAGTTCCAAGTCAAATAAAAAAGACAAAACTTGCTTGAACCAGCGTAAAGGAAATTTTGATAGGTTTGTTTGTTAATTCGCATTCGGGCACGATGCAGCGACAAGCTGAATTGCGTGCTGTGGCCGAGATCGACGCGGCATCCTAATCTTGCAATAGGCTGCATTAGTGCACGTCCAAAACGAAAACAAATTTCTGTTGCGCCCTTCAGACGGCGTACACACATAGTAGGTGCCAGACTGGAAAAGCTATAGACCCAATCCTCCTTTTTCACAGTATAAATAGACCCCCAAGGCTCCCTGCAACATCCAACAAACCAGTTCAGTGAGTGAGCACGCAAGCCAGTGTTTCTAGAGCATCCAACTTAGCCAGCAGCCACAATGGCAGGGAACATGCTTGCCAACTACGTCCAATGCAACGTCATGCTCCCTGTAAGCTCCATTCACCTCACTAAGCATGCATACACCATTTTTTCGAGGATCTAATTCATATTGCCGTACATGTATTTAGCGATATGTATAACAAATTAACACTTCAGTTGAAGAGTAAAGCCTACGAATTCATCAACAAAAGCTTAGATAGATGGAGCTTTTGTGCTAACCTTGACTTCAATTTCTCTGTGAAAATAGTTGGATGTGGTGAGCGTCGACAACACTTTCGAGAAGGGCGACCAGATCAGGGAGCAGCTGAAGAAGCTGGCGGAGGCCGGCGTGGACGGCGTCATGATAGACGTCTGGTGGGGGCTGGTGGAGGGCAAGGCCCCCAAGGCGTATGACTGGAGCGCCTACAAGCAGGTGTTCGAGCTGGTGAAGGAGGCCGGGCTGAAGCTGCAGGCCATCATGTCGTTCCACCAATGTGGTGGCAACGTCGGCGACGTCGTCAACATCCCCATCCCCAGTGGGTGCGGGACATCGGCGCTTCCGACCCCGACATCTTCTACACCAACCGGAGCGGGACGAGGAACATTGAGTACCTCACTCTTGGAGTGGATGACCAGCCTCTCTTCCACGGAAGAACTGCCGTCCAGGTTAGCAAAGCTAAACCACCACTCAGATCTCCTGTATATGCATGGTGATCAGATACTCAGACGAGTTTTGGCAACAGTATGCCCACGGTAGCAAGCTCTGATCATTCCTTTGTGGCTGTGACAGATGTATGCTGATTACATGAGGAGCTTCAGGGAAAACATGAAAGAGTTCCTGGATGATGGTGTCATCGTGGACATTGAGGTGGGACTAGGCCCAGCTGGAGAGATGAGGTACCCATCCTATCCTCAGAGCCAGGATGGGTGTTCCCATCGGAGAATTCATCGTGAGTGCTTTTTGCCAAACAAAAACTATCATCTTCTGTTCTTACATAAGACCAAAGGCAGTTCAATCTTTGTCCAAGTGACGATCACCAATGAAAAAGGTTTTAAGAATGAACATCCCCCAATGGTAAAGTGATTCTGTTCAAAAGAGACACTTGGATGAAATGCAATTCCAGCATATCACTACTTTTGAGAGACCATACTGTTCTTTTTAAGTAAAGTATCAGAAGCAAACAAAACACCATGGCCCCATAGTTAAGTGGCAAAAGCAGAGGAAATCAAATGTACATCTAGCTAAGCAGACATGATATGAAATAAAACTATGTAAATTATAGCATCACAAGTAAAGACAAAAGAACTTCACTTAATTGTTCTAACTATTACAACACAAATAATCTGCAGTGCTATGATAAGTACCTAGAAGCAGACTTCAAAGCAGCAGCGGTGAAGGCTGGCCATCCTGAGTGGGAATTGCCTGACGATGCTGGAGAGTACAATGATACTCCTGAGAAGACCCAATTCTTCAAGGAAATGGAACATACCTCACCGAGAAGGGGAAGTTTTTCCTGTCCTGGTACTCAAACAAACTGATCAAGCATGGTGATAAGATCTTGGATGAAGCAAACCAGGTCTTCTTGGGATGCAGAGTGCAGCTGGCAATCAAAGTAAGTACCATGCTAAAGATCTCAGTTTATCATAGTAGACAAGGTTTTATAAAATCATGATTCAATTGAGAAGTTACATCTGATAAACAAAAAGAAATACACAAATTAACTATATCATTGGAATGTAGGCCAAAGGAACTAGAAAGTATATACAGCTCAAATTGCTTAATCTAGAATGTAAATGAGACATATCCAATGTTTGGCTGCAGATCTCTGGCATTCACTGGTGGTACACGGTTCCGAACCACGCAGCCGAGCTCACTGCCGGGTACTACAACTTAGATGACAGAGACGGCTACAGAACCATAGCACGCATGCTCACAAGGCATCATGCTAGCCTTAACTTCACTTGTGCAGAGATGAGGGACTCCGAGCAGAGCCCAGAGGCGAAGAGCGCCCCAGAAGAACTAGTCCAACAGGTAACTACACCATTAGTGACCACAAGTAATTTGTGACTAGGGACTTCTGCACTTCTCTAGTACAGAAACACTGAAGCACTTTCTCATCGAAATTCTCAGGTGCTGAGTGCTGGATGGAGAGAGGGCTTAAATGTGGCATGTGAAAACGCACTCGGTCGATATGACGCAACTGCTTACAACACGATACTCAGGAACGCTAGACCACAAGCATCAACAAGAGCGGCCCTCCTGAGCACAAGCTGTTTGGATTCACCTACCTCCGGGTATCGGATGAGCTGCTGGAGGGACAGAACTACGCCACTTTCCAAACTTTTGTCAAGAGAATGCATGCTAACCAGGTTAGTGCCACTCATGGACATCAAGACATCTTAAATTACACTGATGTACCATTTCGAAAAATCATTTGCAGCTGCCCATTATAATAAACATATTATTCATTTCAGGATCGTGACCCCAGTGCTGATCCAATTGCGCCCCTGGAAAGATCAAAGGCAGAAATGAAAATTGAAAAGATCCTACAGGCAGCGGAACCAAAACTGGAGCCATTCCCCTTTGATGAGAACACCGACCTGCCAGTTTAAAGATCTCAACGATGCAGTCAACAGGAAGGACCAAGAGGCGCTTTCATCAGAATTGAGGTGCACAGGGAAATAAGCCTACTGGGGAACAATAGGCCTAGGATAAATAAACTGCTGTGCAACCAGGTTATAATAATCATATTATGTGGCAATAATATTTTACTGTTAATGACAAGGTTTGATGCTTTTTTGATGAGCTGGAGTTCATTAGACCTTGGCCCCCAGTTTGATGTATGCATTTGCTTGAACGAATAAAACAGTTTGTGTGTGTGCCTTATTTATTCTGTGGTTTTAGCAGTATAAATAAAGCTGATGCACAGGCTTCTGCAGCTAAGTGTATCAACTGTTTACATCAACTGAGTAGTCACTAGAAATGTCACGGTTCAGTAGTTAAAATTGCACAACGAAACCTTTCGGCAAACTGACACACTAGGTTGTTTCCACTTTCCAATCAAAACCAACCACCAAATATGCCTCAAATGAGCAGTATCATGTTCATCGATCGGCATGTAGTTGTGTTCTCTAATACCCCACTCTTTTACAACGCAACAGCTACAAGCCTGCAATAGATGTCTCTAGACTATAGGAATGTAAAAGCCAAGCGAGAACTCATGAGGTACACACACACACACTTTCCTCCCATGCGTACTCTATATTCTTATACAGTTATTCCACGATAATGCAGTTATTGTTAGTTAGCTCTTCTATGGTGCAGCACATCAACTTGTTGTTTTCAACCTTACAGTGAGTACTGAGTGGTATAGATTTCCTCTGTTACTAAGCCACGGCTTCTTGATTCTTAAAAACTATTTTCCCTGTACGTATATTTATGGTTTCTACTGAAAACAATTTCACACGTGGGTTAAAGTAGATTTTATGCAGAGACCCAAGATGAAGAAAACGAGAGTTTCTAGGCTCTGGCAGTCTTCAATTAGTCGGCGCAATAGCAGCTAGAGCTGAATTTGGTAAAACCAGGCTTGACTGATCCAGCCAAGTATACCTACATCTACTAAAATCAAGTGTATCAAACCAGCACATGCACATTGGTACCCAAAAAGTAATACCTGCTGTAATTTTGTCACTCATCGTGCATAGCCTGATGTTACGTTTCACATCACTGAACCTGGATTAATCGCGACAATGAGATGGGAACACGCGCTCAGGAAAACTCGGTTTAACTGAAGTAGGGATGGGATTAAGCTCACCGAGGGTGCTCGCCGAAGTTCTCCAGCAGGTGTCCGAAGAGCGTTATCGCGCCAAGCACGGACTTCCCTATGCGCGAACAATCACCGGATCGGAACTGTGGAATGGCCCTGCACCCGCGACCGCCGTCCGTAGGGAAGAGACAAGAGAGGCCCGTCTGCTCGCCGAGGGGCCGGCCTTATGTGTGAGCTCTTAACGGAGACCGAGGTGTCGTGGAGGGCACGGTTGTCGGAAGGGGAGGGAGGTGGAAATCGCCGCCAGCCGCGGCGAACCGCCATTGATGGCGGCGAGAGGGTTTGATTTTGGGCGCTTTCCCAGTGCGCCGTCGCACACACTTGTATTCTGAACTT
Source organism: Poa pratensis (assembly GCA_947311845.1). NCBI lineage: Eukaryota > Viridiplantae > Streptophyta > Magnoliopsida > Poales > Poaceae > Poa > Poa pratensis. The sequence continues at coordinate 35,982,346 of CAMZMU010000093.1, read as the reverse complement.
GAGTCCGTTGCGATATAATCCAACGACTCATGCTTGATGGGGAGGCGATGCTAATAGATACAGCAACTATTCAAAATCCGACTTAGAGGCTCTTTCCTTTTGCCGAAGGGTTTAAAAAGTTTACAAATTTCCATTTTCTAACATTACACATATGACACAATGATTAACGAATTCGTCTATTACAAATGATGCCATGGCACATATATGACGAGCATCTTGGTGTTTTTTTGTGGACGCCACTAACGAGCGGACCAACTAGGGGTTGCCACATGGCAACGTCGCAGTCTAACAGTTGTCATCGATCAAAAAATCGAATGGCTGACAACAGTAGTTTAAAAATCTCACGTTCGCTCATTATAATTTTCCTCTTTTTTTTCCACTTCAGCTTCATCATCATCAGCATCCTTATTCCGACAGGTCACTGGCCCTCATATTCCTACACCGCCGGTTAGCAAGGGTGGGGCTTTCTTAGGGCCTAAATGTACCATGGCACCCCTATGTTAGAAAAATCCAAGAACATCTTTAATTATTAAGCTTAAAATCAAGGATTGATCAAACTTTAACACTATTTGCCTTCTTCGCTCCTCAAGCCTTAGTTCTTCTCAACGCACCGCAGAGATCCTCATACCGGCACCACCATCCCACGATTTTAACATTTCATAAAAGCAATTTATCATGGTGGCGAGAAGAGCCGCTAATGTCACTGGGGTGGTGCTACTACCAATTGTTAGGAGGCCATGATCCAATCAATGGTGTCGGATGATATTTGTAGCTTCCAATGTGATCGGATGGATGCAAGCCGGGATGAGCATCAAGATTATCACACACCCAAATGCGCACTTGAAGATATGATTATGGAGAATTGGAGAGAAAGTAAATTTGGAGAATTCTCCCAACAGATATATTTTGGCATGAGATATTATAATTGTAAAGCATGGTTAAAAAGAAAGAGTTTTTTGAAACTGTTAAAAGAAAGAGTTATCCAAGTAACAAACGAACAAAAGAAGAAAATCTTTTTTTTCTTCTGGCCAACTGAAGGCCAAGCCCACGACACATGTCAGAGGTCCATTGGCCAGGACGCAATCCAGGCGATGCTAGCTTGCGCGCGGCGCGAGCGCTCGCGCGGTTTCCGACCAGCACGCACGTGTGGTTTGTCGGAAGGAGACGGCGCCCGCTCCTCTGCGTCCTCGACGGCTTCCTCGCCCTCGCCAGCACGCAGCCGCACCGCGAGCTCTTCTTCTTGCTCTGCCCACCGCGCCGCACCTCCGTGAGCTCGCCCACCACCGCGCCGCACCTCTCCTCTCTTCTTCTTCTCGAGCCGCCCGCCGCCGCCGGCCAGGCCGCCTGCTCCGCCCCCCGCGCCGCCTCCGCCCCCGCCCTCCTCCAACCGCGGCCCACCGCCGGTCCTCCGCCCCCCCGGCCGGCCATCCCTCTAAAGCCCCCCCCCCCCCCCCCCCCCACCACAGAACCTCGTCGCCGGCGAGCACCCGCACCCCCCCCCCCCCCCCCCCCAAGTTAAGTTTCTCCTCGCCGGCGCCGCCTCGGCATGGGATTTTCGTCCTCGACGTCGCCTTCTCCGCCGCGCGTCCGCGCCGGCGTCGCCGGCGACGCTCTCGGCCTGGGACTCCATCCTCGACGGCCACCTTCTCCGCCGCGCCTCCGCGCGGCGTCGCCGGCGCCGTCTCGGCCTGGCGCCATGAATCGGTGAGAATTTCCTGCGGGGATGGAAACAGAGAAAGGAAGAAACGGGGCTGGGAAGAGGAAGGAGAAGACCACGTGGGGGTGGGACCCACCACGTGCTGCGCGTGGTGCTGCGTCGTCTCTGCGCTGCGCGCAACCGCGCGAGCCGTCGCTCGCGCAACAGCTAGCCATCTCGCAATCCAGCCGGAGGTCAGGAGATGCACCATGGCACAAGCCGTTGCCACATGGCGTGCGTGCATTGGCCACCAACTTATCCAGTCAGATAAGGTTTGGCGCCGCAAAGGACAGTAACACGTTACACGTCCTCCTCATATATTTCTGCCAGTGGATCGAGAGATCGCTAGCTAGCTTCTCACAGGAGATAGAGAGAAACTCAGTGAGGAGAGAAGCAGAGCTTGAGATGGCACAAACCATGGCGTCCATGACCGGCCTGTCGCAGGGCGTGCGCCTACCAGGCCCGGCCGGCAGACGCGCCAGCAAGCTCACCGTGCGGGCGTCGGCAGAGGCCGAGACCGCCGGCCGCCGCGCCGTCCTTGGCCTCATGGCCACCGTCGTATCCGGCGGCGCTTTCGCGCAGGCGGTGCATGCGGTCGCCCCCATCAAGGTTGGCCCGCCGCCAGCGCCTTCCGGTGGACTCCGTGAGTGCCTCTACCTGCTGCTCATACATAACTTGGCATCATTTACGCGCCATCTGATTGATGATGAATTTGATGATCTTGGTTTGTGGCAGCCGGAACGGAAAACTCGGACGAGGCGAGGGACTTCGACCTGCCCCTGAAGAACCGGTTCTACCTGCAGCCGCTGCCACCGGCAGAGGCGGCCGTCCGGGCCAAGGAGTCTGCCCAGGACATCCTCAAGCTGAAGCCACTCATCGACAAGAAGCAATGGCCGTACGTCATGAACGACCTCCGCCTCAGGGCCTCTTACCTGCGCTACGACCTCAAGACCATCATCTCCTCCAAGGCCACCAAGGAGGAGAAGAAGAGTCTCAAGGACCTCACCGGCAAGCTCTTCGACAACCTCGACGGGGTAATCAACTATATCCGCAAACATCTCCCAGTTTCTCTTCTGAAATCTTGCGACTTGTCTTTCAGAACTGTTGACCAATGATCACTCAAACCTGAACATTTTTACAAGTACTTCAGGACTAACAGGTGTGAGATTCTTCCTTTTTGCAGCTTGACCATGCTGCCAAGATCAAGAGCCCCGCAGAGGCCGAGAAGTACTTCGGACAGACCAAGACTGTTCTAGGCGATGTCCTCGCCAAGCTAGGGTAGATGGATCATCCACATAACGGCCGTGTTGCTTTCAGGCCTTTTCTGTTTGTTCATATGGAACCGGCAATGTAACTTCCCTGTTGATAATATATTAATATGTCAACAAAGCACTTAAAGTATGATCCTATCCTGAGTCATTGACAGGTAAAGTTCCAAGCAGATTTAATGACACGAAAGGTGTAGGGAAATCAAAACCTTCTCCAAACAACATTAAGCTAAACTGCGCATACATCAGATGTATTTAACTTCAGAGTTAGAGCGCCACAGCTAGGGTAGCAGTACACACAGTTTAGTCCAACCAAACACTTCATCCTAATCTTCTCTTGCCCACGAGCAGGCACAAATTAAGATTTTCTTTTCCCACTTGGCATACGGTAAACGCCATGCTGACTGATCGAGGTGTAACAGAAATTAGCTAGCAAAATGCTATAACTCCAGCTACTTAACGTTTATCCTAACAGCTAATTAAGCGTACAAAAAACCCTCTTCGGCATTCAATGAATGGGCTAGAAAAACATCGCAATCCTGACACTAGAAAATACAATAATTGTACAAAAATTCCACCAAATATATTTGCAACACCGAGATGCTCTGGGTAGATGGTAGACTTAGGCAGTTATAGACTTAAGATACACTGCTGCTCCAAGAAAGAAGGGGTAACCCTGTTTATATGAAATGAAAAGCTTCCATTATTTTGTCACGAACATCGATGTTTCTCTTCCTTTTTTATCTGCAGAAAAATGAATATTTCAATCATAACTTTGGGCTAGAAAAGGGCCTGTTCTGAAATCGACCATTTAAATTAAAAGCGTATGTGAAATAAGTGTGACATGTATTTCTTGTGGTCCTATGGAGAATCAGATAATTAAATCCAGAGACTCAATACAAAAAATGCATGAAAGTAGATGACATTTAACAACACCCATCATTAAGCATGTGCAGACAATTGTTTGCCCTTATGTGACTTTGGAAAGCACCAAGTCAGGTGACTTTGAGTCACTGACACGTGAGACCCACCATGCGCAGGGTCCACATGTCAGCGACTCAAAGTCAGCCAAAGTCAGCAAGCACAAAGTCAGCGAATCCTAACCCAAAAGACCTAGATGATGCATGTCCTAAATAGTACTTCAGACTGCCATGGCATGGAGAGGTTTCAAATGGACAACTAACGTGTCAAATATAAATTACATAAAGCAAATGTGAGCTCCTTCTCTAATACTAATAAATTTTAATTTTCAGGGATAACAAAGTGGAGCCGTACAAGTCAATTATCACCGATGTTCCAACAGAATCTTCAATATTTAACAGTTAGCATAGATAAACTAAATTTCAACAGATTCAAAGATATGAGGATTATTCCTGAAAAGGAAACTACAGAATAACATTAACAACACATACCGGGCATGCAAGTCCAGTCTAAGACTTCTCTGTGACATCAGACACCTCTTCATTTGTATCCACGGCCTCAGTTGCTCCGTCATCTTCAGCTTTAGTTGCTTCTAGCTGACTCTGTTTTGACAAAACAATAGCTCTTCTCGATTCCCTACGGAACTCTCTCTTGGCCGATCGAACCTCCTCGAAACCATGTTCTATCTCAGCTTCTTCCTCAGGAGGGAGCTCTGAATACATCTTCTCAATCTTTGCCTTCCAGGCAATACCCATCTCGGTATCTATTTTGTTGTAAGGTGTCTTCAGGAGGTATTCATCAATCCCACCAGCTTTGTCAATGCACCGGAGTGCATGAGTGGTTACTTTGAGTCTAATGTGCCGCTCGTGAATATAGCTGAAAAGACGCTTCTCCTGAACATTTGGCTTCCAGTTTCTCCTTGACCTGAACAAAGAATATACTCCATAACCAAAAGGTGCCAGCAAAACTAAGAGTGTGAGAGGAACGGGGTTAAGAAAGGCTTAAGCTATATGGTAATTAACAGGAAGTGTTATTAATTTGCAAACTACCAGGAAGTTTCTGAATGTGTCTAGCGCATAATTAGACATCGAAAATAAATGTAACGCAATCAATTTCTCAAAATATCCAAGGATGTACTTCCTATTACTACTGTATTGCTATAGACATGAAACGGTGCAAGCCAAAGGTTACACGAATTATTTAACATGATTAGCGGCTTTGCACTACCCAGAGGCTACAGGGTTACCCTAAATCAATTGTGCTTGAATTCATCAACCAACTGAGTAGTGAGTCCACATGATGATTGAATCAAGTAAAACCTATCAAAACAAGTATCTATTCCCAGGAACCAGAGCGAGTGGAACATTTATTTTGTCCGCTGCTCGTGGGCAAGAGAGCTTTGGGATTTTATCCTCTGCCCGGCAGACCATGGTTCTGCCACCCTATATGCGAAGGACTCCCTGGAGATTGGTGGCTGACCATGTACATGTGCCCCAAGCAAAACAAAAAAAAAAAGATAGGCACTCTATGGTCATCCTGAATGTTGTTGGTCCATCTGGCATGCACGGGGGTGGCTGATGGCATCGAGGAGGCTGAGTGGTGGCGACAGGCTTAGCTACCGTTGCTGAGCCACCATGAGGAGTAGCTTGGGTAGGGTGTTTGTGTTGTGTGTACTGTCTGGTCTATGGTCATGGCACATGAGTGTGTCTATTTTGCTTATCCTCTCAATTAAAAGAAGTGCAAAACACTTGTTTGGCCGTTCTCAAACAAAAGTAAGTATCTATGAGCAACTATTGAATTATCTCAAGAATAATAACATGTGACTGATTTGTTCTCCTACTCCTTCCGAAAATGTGTCTTTGGTGTTATTAACTTTGCATCATGCAGGATCAACTGAATTATGAGGCCACACTAACTGTTTAACATGGTATTGGGCCTGGTGGCAATGTCAGGACTAGGAAGGAGATAATAAGGTTTTGCAGGATTGTGCAGTTTCTCTTTCACGTATTTTAAATATGATGACTGGTAACTTGATTGAGTTTGACAATATTGGTACATTGCAATAGTGTGGCATAGCATGGCTGAAGCAAGTAAGTAGCATGCTAACTGCCCTGACTAGCTTTCCGAGAAATAACACTGATGGGTACAAAGGCATTCCGTTTCTCTATTTTGATGACTAAATAGTTTGCATGCGCCTAGTTGAGAGGGGAAGGGGGGGCTACTGAAATCAAGTAATGGCATGCTTCCACTCAAAGAGCATGTAACAAACATCAATCACACGAGCCAAAAAAAAGGTCAGAAATTATATAACTTAAGAGTTAGCATAATATGTTGTGTTATGAAATTCTAGCTGATCTTCTATACTCCTGACATTCCAATCATCAAAGAATCACATGCATCTCGTGCTGATCCTAACTGTAAAAGCCAGTACAAAATAGAGAGTGAATCCCAACAAGATATGGTATGATCCTCGACTCGTCTTACTCTCAAGTCGGTGCTGGTTAGGAAAGTAAATCAATGAAACAACTGAACAATCCAACATAGTGCCATTGCATAATGAGGCCAGACAGAAGGAGTGGCCGCACTCCCCTAACCACTCGTTTTTCCCCTTCGTCTCACACTCCAATCAGCAGCTTCACATTTTTTTCCCATTCATGAAAGTGAATTGTGGCATTTTCTACAGAGACTTGGCATCCAGGTTGATAAAATCAAACATAAAATAATAAAAGCACCATTTTCCCAACTAAATTTCCCAAACAAGATGAACAATTAAACATCACTCTTTGCACCTCCATCCCACGCCACTCAAACCGAAATGACTTCAGGAAACATCAAACGCGTCATTTCCCCCCGTTCCAACAACTGAGCCTTATCATTACAGTGCGCACAGATCAGAAGAAACCAAAGGCAGTTGGAAATGGGCGAGTGAGAATTTGCCTACTTGTTGCCGCCGTCCTCGGAGACCTTGTTGCCGAACTGGATGTGGCGGCCGGCGAAGATGCCGCGCTTCGCCCGGCCCATGACGACCTCTCTGTTCGGCACCATGTTCTTCACCGACTCCATCAGCTCCGCCGGCAGCTTCCCCTCGGCGCCCACGCGGCGCACCACCTTATTGTAGATCTCCTTCGCCCGGAACGACATCTCCTCCGGCTATTGCTGATGCTACGGTGGCGGCGGCGGCGGCGGCCGGTTGCCTCCGAGGTTATGGCGTGCGCGGTGGGGGCGTGGTTTCTTGGTTGGCTCCGTGAGGTCTTTGGGCAAGCCACAATTGCCGTGTTTTGGACCAGATAATGGCCCATTAGCTGAACGATTCGACAAGGATAGGCCCATGTACCTTTTGGCCCGATGACAGCCCTTGAAGTTTGTAGGCAAAGGCTAACCGGGCCTCCTCGTGTAGGCGCCTTTTTCCTTCTTCTTTTTTGCAAAACACGGCACAAACGCAGACGCTCAACATGCTCATACAATCATCACTATAAACTCACGCGGACACATATTTTACCCTATGAGCACCTCTAAAATTGAGTCGGTGCTCAAGTCTTGATATTAACGAACTCACCACAGACGACTCGCTATCGGCGGGAACATCGCCTCAACAAACGAGTGAACAAATGTTCACCTGAAGATGGCTTATTGTGAGGTACTGTCCCATTTGAATGAGACCTAAATGTGGGTCTTTCTAAAAGCCAGCGTCTTTTTCTTCTCAAATCTAGGGGAAGGTTTAGATCGAGCTTCACTAACATCTTCAACTATAAAATATGTCTTCAACATTACTATCACCCTCACAATGTAGTAGGGGTCCTCCTTATAATTAATTGTCTTATCAATCTTATGAGCAACATGTATCTCTCCCTTTTTCCCCATGTCTTCATTATTTTCAACATATGCCTCTCTCATCTCATATTCTGAACTTTGATATTCTTCAATTTGAGACTAATTCATAATTTGAGCCTCATTCATGCTCTATTGTCTTTCGCTTATGAACATTCATGTTTTCTTGAGTGAAAATAAAGATTAGTGGAATAATAATGATCTTAAAGGTAGTCCATCATCATTAACACCATACACAGCAGAGAGACCCAAATCATACCATAATTAACTACACTAGATGCTGACTTATTTGCTTCAAAAACTTTTGCTTTTGCATTAACTTTTAGACCAACCCTAGCTCTGACTCTCTTTACAATCAAGTTAAAAACCTTTGTTGACTCACATTGTGCTAGTATTTCATTTATCTTTGCATTGTTATCGATCAACTCCATCTGTTCTAACCCAGGGCTCCAGTAGAATGAATCTCTCGTACTATATTCATGGATCTCAAGCAGTTTTATTAGATTTAAATATGTAATATTTGAACAGGAAATTTTCCTCTCCAGATTGTCCAATCCATCAAAATGAACTTTGATGACCCAAATTTCTGATCCAAACTACAAAGCAATTGAAAATCCCCAATTCAGTAAACCTTAACCCTAAATCCCAATATGTTCAACGCCCCGGTGCCCCCACAAATGGAGAGAAGCAAAAGGGTTACTTACTCAACTGCGGTGAAGTTGTAGGTCTAGTGATGGCTCGTCGCCAGATTATCCACCTAGATCTGCGCTAGCATCGTCGCCACCGTCGATGGCCAAGACGACCGAAGTTCTTCCAAGTCGTTCATGCCGCTTCCACCGTCAGCACTTGCGCCGCCTCCCCGCCAACACTTGAGCGGCCGACAGCAGTGTCACCACTCCACCGTCCGGATTTGCCGCCTCCTCCATCTCCTTTGTAAAGAGCGGGAAAGAATGGGAAAAGAGAGAGATAAATGGAGGCCGAACCGTCCGGATCAGACTAGACCAGACTTAAACGGTCCAATGCTCGGACGAGTAGGCTCTTTCCGTTTGACTCGGTGTCAAACCACAATCAACACAAGAGTAGTTTGTGATTATAGGCCGCAAAATTCGTAGTTGTTTTGCATTTTCCCCGAAACGTTAATCTCAACAGTTTGAGAACCTACGCGGTTTGTTATCATTGACAAAGGAGCACTCAAACCTATGCCTACCTTCTGTTTTGGTGTCTAGATAAAGATTAAAGTGCAGAATAAGATAAATCCTAGCAAAACATGCTTTAACTCGCTTTGGCTTTAGTACTTGTCTACTTGATACGTAGCACCTGCCGTGCTTATGGATTAGCCATGTTCATTCCAAGCAAACTACAATTTTCAGTTTTGCTGTTTTCTTTGCCTAGTATTTTCTTTTCAAATCCCAATTACTTAAAACTATAATTACTATTGAAACTACACTGTGAGATTGTACACTTTTAACAAACTCGTTATAAAAAGTCTACGGATTGCTGATTAGACATGAAATCTTGTGAGGATGGGGACTTCCGGAGCTGATTCAGAGATTTATAGTCGAGTGAGATCGAGGAAAACCTCACACAAAAGATCCCGATATTTTTTAGTACCACTATGAGGACATGTACAATGCAAGGTGCCTAAGTAGAGGTGCTTAAGGAGAGAGAGTGCCGCAACGTCAGCAATCACTTGCCTAAATTTCTTTTACTCCAACGCTGCGAAGCTTAGTGCGGTGCTTCAGTTGTGGGCCTGCCTTGTTAGCACCTACACTAAGCACCTGTCCCTCCAACCGTAGCAGATAAAAGACGCCATCCGGACCCAGCTCAATCTCACTACCTCAACTATTCCCCATCTACAGTGCTCACTGCTTAGCTCACGGACGGCGTGTCGTCGACGGCGGCGGCCGCATACAGCGGCGGCGGTGTTGCGGAAGCCATGGAGCAGAGTGCGGCTATCGGCTGAGACCACCAACCATCGGACGGTGTGCTCCGCCTTCCTCACGGCGACCAGCCCGGCCGAGCAGGCCGCGCTCTACGATCCACTGGAGTATTCTCATTGTACTCTTTTGTGACTTGCTTCCAGTAAACATCTCCTTTCTTCCCATTCCCCTCGATAGGATCGACGGAGTTGTTCAACCATGCGCTGATCTGCATGGATCATTATACAATATTAAGAAATATGGGTAATAAACTATGTTTACAACACCATATTAAGGCAAAGGAATAACAAACATGTTTAATATACCACATTAATAAAGTAGGAATAAGAAACTATGTTATGCACCACATTAACAATTAGGAATAACAAACTATGTTATGCACCACATTAACAAACATGAATAACAAACTATGTTTAAAGCACCACATTAATCAATAAAAATAACGAACATGTTCAATATACCATTATAAGAAATATGGATATGAATATATCCAGTATACCACATTAAGAAATATGATTAACGAAGTAGCTAACATTGATAAAAAAAAGGTACCAGTCGTAAATTTTCTTCATCGGTCCACTTTAGGCGTCTGGATCCTCCATCGTCGGGTTCATCTCCTCCTCCACCGCCACCGCCACCACCACCTCCTCCTCCTCCGTCGCCATCGCCGCCGCCACATGGAACTGTATATGTAGCATCTTGAAAACCTTGACAAGTAGCCTCGTATGAAGCTGAACCACCATAGTTCAACAGATCTACAAAGCCGAAGTCAGAATTCATTTTCTTGAAAAGTGTTTGGGTTGTGTAGAATGTAGTAACCCACTGGACTATATATATAGCGAGAGATGAAGTTCGCACTAGCTAAACTACCATGACTGGATAAAGAGTACTTTGCTCTGATCCAACTAACTTACTCAACAACCATGACTCTTTCTAGTCGTTCATAGAGGACCAAGTAATTAGCCTAGACTTGCAGCAGCGGGTCAAGGTTGATCTCTTAATTCGGATAAGTACTCTAATTTTTATTTTCTACATCTAGCCAAAGCTGCATGTGGCCAGTCCAACTTTGTCCCTGGTTTCACGTGATAGACAAAGCCTGCACCTCGCATGCATGGAGCAGGACAGCTCCATATTTTATTCGGTGGAGCAAGAAAAGCAAGCACCGCGGTCAGGCACTCGTTCCGTCATCTGCTGAGAAAAGAGCAGTTATTTTGTTTAGCAGCGACGAGGCATCGATGCCAAACTAGGCACTCTTTCCCTCCCGCAAGCACCGAGCAAATCTGACGTGGGAAAATAAACCCGGTTTTTCTCCTAAGCACCGAGGTTAGGCACCTGCGTTGTACATGGCCTGATGGGTTATTAGCAGTGCTATCGATGTCTCGAGCCTTGTCAGCTCGTGCCACCTTAACATTCCACTCTTTCTTTGGTTTTAAGCACAACCTAGCAGAGCTTTCTGCCTTTCTCGTGAGGTGGAATCGGTAAAGGAAAACCAAGGCATCGATATAAAACGATAAAGAACATCAAAAGCCGAGTCCTAAAGCATCGCTGCACACTGATCTAGTAGCACCGAAGCTTGTCGTGCCCACACATCGCTGCTTCTTCACATATTCACCATAAAACAAAGGAAGAGGGGAGAGCCGAAGTCCGAGGTATCGGAAGCCATGGCAAGAGTCGAAGCAGTGGTCGTCTGCCTCCTCATCGTCGCCATGGATGTGGCCGCCGGCGTGCTCGGGATCCACGCGGAGAAAGCTCAAAACCAGGTAACTACCCGCGTGTGACAGCAATATTACCAAGCAGCAGGAGGTTCAGGCTTTACAGATTTCGTCGTCGAACTTATGCCGTCTTGCAGGGGAGGCACCTGCGGATACTGTTCATCGAGTGCAGGCAGCCGGTCCGGCAGGCCTACAAGCTGGGCCTCGCGGCGGCCGCGGTGCTGGCGGCGTCGCACGTCATCGCCAACATCGTCGGTGGCTGCGCATGCGTCTGCTGCTCCGGCGACAAGCTCCGGCGCTCGTCGCCCAACCGGCATATGGCGTCCTTCGCCCTGGTCCTCACATGGTACGCTCCTATCCTCCTATCCTAAGCGCGAGAACGAGCGGAGCAGCAACAACAGCACCACCAAAACATTTCTCCTGCATGTTTCCGGTGATTCGATCCGAAGAACGCAGAATAGATATTGATTAGCTGGATGCATGTTTTGTCTGTCTATCTCAATTCTCAATCGATCGGCAGGATGGTTCTGATAGTGGGGCTGGCGCTGCTGATCCTCGGGGCGCTGCCCAACTCCAAGAAGTCCATGGCGCAGTGCGGGGTGATGCGGCACAACTTCCTCTCCATCGGCGGCATCCTCTGCTTCGTGCACGCGCTCTTCTGCCTCGTCTACTACGTCTCCGCCAACGCCGCCGCGCGGGAGGAAGCCGGCCGCGGGTCCAAGGCCGTCGGCGTGCACACATGATGGATCACTCTGATCGACCATGGAGCTGCGTTTGCTTGTTTGGTATATTTCCTAGCTTGTGAGAGAGGGTGTGAGATAATCTGCAGTTCTGCTTGCTGTGTGCATGATGTGTTGGCAGCGGACTATGTCGAGATCGTACCAGTTCTGTTGTGTTCGATGGCTGGCTTCTGAGTATATTGAAGGATTTTCCGGGGTGACGAAACAGTGCCAAGTCTAGCTTGATGTTCACCTTTCCCTCTCGGAATCGTTCCCTCTGCCGACAGAGTTCGGTTCTTCGACAAACAAAAACAAATCGGTGAATTTTGGGGTGGAAGTCTTGTTCCATCAGGCCAATTAGGTTTTGCCGAGTCTCGCTCAAAGGTCGGGAAGGCTTAGCCTGTCCGATTTGTCGGTAGGGTCGCAGGCGATCATACCGAGCACCGATAGTGGCTGGTGTGCACACCTGATGCCGACGGATGACGGATCACTCTGGTCGACTAGTGACAATGGTATCATCTCTTCCTTTAAACCGGCTGCTTTTGCCTTTGGTAAAATTTCTCCGCTTGTGAGATGACTCTGCAGTTCAGCTTGCTGTGCACATGATGTGTGGCATCGTGTCGCTGAACTACGTAGTGATGATACTCTTTAAGGCATTGTTTACTTCTAATGTATTTTGGACTTTGGAGTGTATTTAGGGGTTGAGGGGATTATCCTGAACCCGGAAAAATTCCTAGTAATCCGTTTACTAGTCCGGTTTCTCTCCTACCTAAAAGATGTGTAACGTTCCTGTTCCGCTCCCCCTTCGTCAATTCTTCCCACCACCGGTTCTCTCGTGTCGAACAAAAAAAACAGCACGTCAAAACCGCCCCATTGCTTAATCGCCTGTCGGCAGGTCCAAGGGAGCTTCGCATATGCCATCGTAAGCCGAGGGGCCGAACCCCTCCATCGCGGCCCGACTTCGTCCCCGTGCACGCTCGATCGCGAGGGGCTGCTCTCAGTGGATACGAGTGGAGCGAACAAATGCCATCAAGATCCACTGCATCTTCTGGCGTGGCCTCTAGGCTCCGGCGAGGCGTGCGTTTCCGCCTGTGTCCGCATGGCACGAACTCGGGCTCATGGCCATCGGGCTCGGGGCAAGCTTCTGTGCGTCCCATGGCAGCCGGCCGCCGTGTTAACGGAATGTGAAAATCGCAGCGTTGATCGGATCTCGGGGCTTTTTCTTTCCCTTTTTCGGTTCTGGTTTTGCGCGTGATTCATTTTTGTTTTTTTAGGGACTCTGTGTGCTTCTTTTTTTAACTGGACTCTGTGTGCTTCTTCTCGTAAGGAAAATCTCGGTTCATGGGCTGGTACGCTATGTGCTTTTTCTGGCAAACCGCTATGTGTTATCGCGTGACGATGGTGCTTCTGCGCTCTATCCTTAGAGCATCTCCAACGGTCGTTGTAAATATGCCGCGCGCTGAAGAAACCGTCATTTTAGCGCGCGCGCAGCCGAAATGACCGCTCCAGCAGACGCGCTATCATTCCGCGCGCGGTAAAAAGCGTCCAGCGCGCTGGCGGAAGCGGGACTGAAAGCTGTGAATTTGGTGCGTTCGTCCCAGCGCGCGGGACACAGAAAACTTGCGCGCGAGACCAACTGCCGCCCTGAAATCTCCGGCCGCGTCCGCCCTCGCCCCGCCAGCGCCGCCGGCGGCGCAATTGCAGCGATGGAGGGCATATCTGACATCCCCCCGATCCCTCCCTACAGTCGCGACCCCTCCGCCGCCGGCGCCGCCGCAAACCCTAGCGCAAGGTTGACCACCTCCGCCGCCGGCGCCGCACCAACTCCGAGCATGGGTCTCGTGCGTGGCCTCTTCATGGCGCCCGGGCGAACTCCGTCGTCGGAGGCGTCACGCAGCCGCCCGCTGCGAAGTCGCGGAGCATCGTCTCCAAGCGGCCGGCCGCGACGACATCGACGGGAGCCACGAAGAAGGCGAAGGTGGCCGCTTCTGCGCGCGCGAAGAAGCCTCCGGCAGCGCCGCCTGCAACGCCCCAGCCTCCTCCGCCGCCGTCACCCGAAGCGCCGGAGACCTCGCATTTTGGTGCGCCGCCACCCGAAGCGCACATGGTGTTTGATGCAATGCCCACAAGGTATGAAATCTTCTATCTTTTTGGTTGTTGTTAAATAAAATGTGCATATGTTCATAGTTTGCTTTCATCAACCTTGTAGTTTGAATGATGACACATATTTGTCAACTATGGGTGTTGGTTCCAACAATTCTCATTGGTCTCAAACCAATGAAATACATGAATATGACCATGAATTTGAGATGGATGAAGAGGGTGAGGGAATGGTGGCAGCAACAAAATGCGGAAGGGCGGCCAACTACACCGCGGAGGAAGACACATTGCTATGTAGGGCATGGTTAAATGTGTCCTTGGATGCCGCCGTCGCCACGGACCAAACTAGAGATACCTATTGGGATAGGATGAAGGAGTACTTTGATGCACGCAACACAAGTGGAATTGAGCGCACCGATAGATCTCTTCGCTCCCGGTGGTCGTTGATAAGCAAAGATTGTCAATCATGGACGTCGGCACTAACGGCGGTTGACACGTTGAACCCAAGTGGCACTAATGATAGAGATAGTGTAAGTAGCATTTCTTTGTGTGGCACTCCATTTCTTTGTGTGGCACTCCATTTCTTTGTGTTCTATGGAAATAACTTGTTCTCCACCATGTGTAGCTCACTATTGCACAAAACTTGTTCCGTGGAGAAGAGAAGAAGACCAAGAAAGGCAAGGTTAAGCAAGGAAGACAATTTGTGTTGTCCCATTGCTATGAAGTGTTGAAGGATGAAGAGAAATGGAAGCAGCGTGATGGCATAGAGGTGGCAAAGAACTTTCCATCCGTTCTTGCGGTGAACGTTGATGATGAGGAGGGTTCAAGCGACGGCGCCAAGAGGAGGAGCCCTACTCCAAACTCGGTTGCCTACTCTAAGCCAAAAAGACCAATGGGAGGTAGGCAAGCAAAAGAAAAGAAGAAGAAAGGAGGAGGAGATGATGACATCAAGAATGCTATGGAGCAAATGCTTCAAGCAAGAAAGGAAGTGGCCGAGGAGAGGAGGTTGGCTAAGAGCCACGACCGAGGCCAAGAAGGTGGCATTGGAAGAGAAGAGGGTGCTCGCCGAGGAGAGGAAGGTGGCATTGGAAGAGAAGAAAGTGGCCATGGAGGAGCAAGCTCGATTAAAGGAATATGAGAAGTACCTCTTCTTCATGGACACATCTAATTTCGATGACAAGCAAAAGGAGTATCTTAACCTTTGTCGTGATCAACTCTTGGTCCAAAAAAGATTGATTGGCATGGGATCCATGGGAGCCATGGGAGCCATGGGTGGTGCCATGGGAGCCATGGGTGGCATGGGAGGTGCCATGGGTGGTATGGGTGGCATGGGAGCAACCATGGGAGGTGCAATGGGTGGCATGGGAGCAAGTTTCGGTGGCATGAGCTACGGGTCTCTCATTGGAGGTGCCATGGGTGGCATGAGCTACGGGTCTCTCATGGGAGGTGCCATGGGAGCATATGGAGGCATGGGAGGGATGGGAGCATCTATGGATGGAGGCATGGCTCCCGATATGCCAAGAGATGGTCCTATGGGAGATAGTGACAACACCGTCCATAACAAAGATGAGGCGAATGATGGAGATGAGGATGATGATGAGAAGAAGATGATGAGAAGGAAGAAGATGACGCATGAATGTTGATGTTTCATTCGTTTGTGTGAACTATAATTTGTCATGATTTTTCTTGTGATTTGGTGGTTTCGAACTATGCCATGAATGTGAACTATGCTATGTTTCGCAAGTGTTAATTTTGCATATTTTTATGTTTGAATTCATCTCTTGTTTCATATTGTCAAGTTGATTTCACATATTGTCAAGCGCCGGCTGGTGGCGCGCGCTACATTTCAGCGCATCTGGTGAAGCGGTAACGCGCCGTGCTAAAAAATAGTGCGTCCGGAAAACCAATTCCCCTCTTCTGCGCGCGAAATTGCTATTTCGGCGCTGCCAAAAAAAATTAGCGCGCGGCACCGTAGCGCGTCGGTTGGAGATGCTCTTAGCATGTTCAGGACAACAACCAAACATCTCTACAGCAGGTAAAGCATGTTCAGGCAAATTTCACTGATTTCTCTGTCCGACCCCAGACAATGATTTGTGTTAGTATCTCTTCTATTTTTCATCCAACCTCCGTCTCTACGTTTCCCCACTCCTTGTTTTGATTTTGATTATTTTTCCCCATCTATGATTTTTTCCACCGGTTTTCTCAAAAAGGTCTTAATTACCCCCGCATCTTTATATATATAGTAACTTACCAAATAAAATCTTATTTTCTTCTGTAAGACAATATTTGCTTACCAATTAAATTCCTATTTTCTTTCTTAACACAAATGGAACTGTTTTCTGATACACAATCACATTATTAACAATAAAACAAGACGTAATCACGGTGTGGG
Organism: Poa pratensis; assembly: GCA_947311845.1. NCBI lineage: Eukaryota > Viridiplantae > Streptophyta > Magnoliopsida > Poales > Poaceae > Poa > Poa pratensis. The sequence continues at coordinate 35,965,770 of CAMZMU010000093.1, read as the reverse complement.
CTCCCAGTTGCTGGGCTAACTTGCTAAAATATTTGTGTCCCCACTGCAATGAAAGGGAAATTAGCTATGTGTGATAATTTCATTAGTTTTTAATGTAAAGCAGGAGATTGAAAAATAAGTGGCAATTTTTTTATAAGGTTGTTGTATAGATGTATAGTTGAACATGTAAGAGGACATAACCATGGGGTAGCCAATATATCAAGGGTCAATTTGGTAAATCATCGCCAACATCTCAAATTTGAACCGTTGCAACGCACGGGCACTTTGCTAGTTGAAATGAATAATCACTAGATATCCCAACCAACCACCTCATTTTTTTCTAGATTAAAAACTCTACATCATGCTACTGTATTGTGGTGGGGGGGGGGGGAGAGAGAGAGTATTTGGTGGAGTTTGTGGGGATTGGGTGAAAGTAAGAATTTTTGGGTGAAAGTAAGAATTTCACCAAATTCCCTCACGTCCCCAATCCCCTTGGGATGAAAATACACCCATAATAAACAAGGCTTAAGGCTTTGAGTTTTGTTCGTGTTCAGTTCTTGGGTTATTGGCTGGTTACAGTATTCTACGGATATTTAAGGCTTTTCAGTAAACACTGTTGTGAAGTCTAGATTGATGTTCACCTTTCTCCTACAGCCGATAGATCCTACTGTTTTGGCAAACAGACCAAATCCAGCGTTTAGATGGAGTAAACTACGGAGGTGACAGTGCAAAAGTTAGAGGAGGCAAAACCTAGATCAGTTTTGGTGTGTCTTTTCGGCGTATACCGCGGCTTTAAACCGGCTGCTTTTGCCTTTGGTAAATTTTCTCCGCTTGTGACATGACTCTGCAGTTCAGCTTGCTGTGCGCACGATGTGTGGCATCGTGTCGATGAATTACGTAGTGATACTCAAAGCTCTGAGAAGTTTTGTTCGTGCTCAATATTTTTTTTGGCTGGTTACAGTACTCTCGGGATATTTAAGGATTTTCAGTAAACACTCTAGTGAAGTCTAGCTTCATGTTCACATTTCTCATTTGGAATCGTTATCCTGAGCCAATTGATCTCGGTGCTTCGGCAAACAAAACAAAAACGGTGGATTTTGGGTGACATGTTTTAAATTTTGATCCCATATATGGGCAGCCCAATGAACAAATTTCTGAAAGAATCTCAATCGCTAATGCATGGCAAGAGATGGGAGTGCTAAGTATATTCTAACATGAAAATTTGGAATGGAGTTGCACCACCTATAAACAACTCGGATGTGCGGCGTGGCCTCGCAACCCACGTTGTACCGTTAGATTTTTTCGAACCGATCCATATAAAGGCATCAGTTGTGTAAGCGGTAACACACACCGAAACCAAACTAGGGTTGCCTCGTCTCGACACTCATGTCGCTATCGTAGTCTACTCCATCTCGATCACCGGCAAACATGAGAGGGGGTCTTCGAAACCACTCGCTCTTGTGATCATGCACGAGAGTCCAGAGAGGTCAAATTAAGTTTTTGGAAAGTGTTTCGCGCAACTGCTCGCGTTTCCCACTGTCACTGCGACTTGTTGTAGTGTATGTAACATTTATCTATGCTTAAAAACAATTAAGCATCCTAACCCTTGCTATTTCACAAAATCATACGATCATGTTTTATCCTTGGTTTAATTTTTATACTTATCTCATAAGTTTCATATCCAATGTAACTCTTACATTGCGAATTATTCTCTTTTGAAGACACCTCTTCAAAACACCATTTAGAGAATACTCTATAAATTTTTTTTTAGAGAATACTCTATATAATTGGAGTCAATTAAACTTTTGTTACAAAGTCAACTTGTCAACAATTATCTTTATTACTTCACAATTGAATCCAAGAATGCATTATCTAGGAAATTCCCATAATGATCGAAATGAAAGAATCACTTGATCATGCTCACCACCGTTTAACTGCCATGGTTCTTGCATCTGAATTTCCTTATCCTTTATGAGAACCTAGTTCTCTCAAGTTTTGAATTTTCATTCAAAACACTTTGTGTGCATTCTTGCAGCAAGATATTACATCACTATCATGATACATCATGTCATGATGTTAATTCCTTGCTCCTTATGTTTCATTGAACAACTTTTCAATGATACACATATTCTATCAAGTGAAGTATTTTAATGGTTTCTAAAATAAATTGAATACCATTGAAAGGATACGGATGTCGCCTAGAGGGGGGGTGAATAGGCGATTTAAAACTTTTCCGGTTTAGACTTGATAATTGCGGAATAAAACTATGTGTTTAAATTAACAAGCCAACAAACTAAATATACTAGGCTCACCTATGTGCACCAACAACTTATGCTAAGCAAGACAAGCAACAAAGTGATAGCAAGATATAAGACTTCAAGCACGAAGGCTATCACAATGTAAAGTGCATAAGTAAAGAGCTCGGGTATAGAAATAACCGAGACACGCGGACACGATGATGTATTACCGAGTTCCTCCTTTTTAGGGGAGTACGTCTCGTTGGAGGGGTGTGAGTTTCAAACTCAAACGCCACAAATGGCCTCACCCTATTCTCCGATGAACCTTGCCCAAAAGCTCGGTTCACCTTCCACTATTGATTTCCTTTTGGGCGGAAATCGAGTCCCTTACAACAATCTTGAGGCACAACCCACAAAAGGATTGGGAGCTCCCAAGTGGCCACAAAAGGCCTCACCGCCACAAAAGGCGCCTAGGGTCCAAAGACCCAAGAGTAACAAGCTCACAAACTTTCACTTCCACGAATCCTCGTGGAGAGCACAAACCGATGCACAAAAGCAATGGCAAGAACAGAAGAAGTGCTCAAGTCCTTCACTCTCAAATCCCACCAAAAGTAACTAATGTTTGTGGGGGGAGAAGAGAGGAAGAACAAAGAATAACTCAACAAATGGAACTCCAAGATCAAGATCTACTAGGTTCCCCTCACTTAGAGGAGGAATGGATTGGTGGAATTGTAGATCTAGATCTCCTCTCACTTTCCCTCAAAGATATGCAAGAATCATGGGAGGGATTGAGAGGTAGGCAAGCTTTTCCAAAGTTCAACAATGGAGGAGAGAGAGGGGAAAAACGTGCTCAAGAGATATTGGAACGTTGGGGAAGAAACCCCCTTAAATAGGTTCCCCAAAAATAGAGTAAAGTTACCACACATGTGAAGGTGTGGAACTTTCTCACGGATAAACCGATAATATTTTCAACCGAAAACACAACAAGTTTTCCATCCGGACTCCGATTTCGATGATCTTAGGTTTGTTGGAATCGCAATGAAGAGCTTTACAAGATCATGCATAGAAACATCATAGTCCATCATGTGAGGAGGAGACCATAAGGAGAGAGTTTGACCGGTAAACCTCCAACATAAAAAACGCAACAAGATATTCATGAAATCCGTTTTTGATGAACTAGAGCTTGGTATGGAGATGAACACAAGCTCTAAATCCTCACATGGATAAAAGCCAAATAAGAACCAAGAAAGATGATATGCCAAGTATGCAAAGGTTTGAGCTCTCCACAAAGATGCGATCAAGTTACTCACTTGAGAACCCCTCTTGATAGTACGCCGTCTATCCTATAACCCGGTCTCCCACTAACACCATGAGACTGGTAAAAAAGAAACCCTATCAAGATCATACCTTTGCCTTGCGCATTCCACTTGAGCTAGATGATGACGATCTTGACTCCCTCAAGTTGGAACACCTTTCTTGATTGTGCTTGCTAGCACATGCTTGATGAAGACTTCTCCAAATACTCCCCCATACACCATTAAGGGAGAGCCTCGCTTAGCTCCGTCTTCATGTATCCACTTGCACTTTATCTTCTTCTCTTGATATAGATGATGGCTTGGAGATAAACATGAATGCTCACTCAATCTTCTTTTCTAAGCCATGCTTGCAATAAGCTCAACTCTAGATGACCATTCTTCATATAAACCCATTGGATAGAACCTTAGTCATCATATAATCTTCTAGAGTCCAACACATGAACTCCAATCTTTTCCTATGGACAAGATCTACAAGAATATCTCAATGCAAACATTAGTCCATAAGGATTGTCATTAATTACCAAAACCACGCATGGTGCAACACATGCACTTTCAACCATAAACTAGCTCCCACTTAATTTCTTGAAAACAAGAACTTAGTAATTTTCCATGAAGTCAAGCATTGCTGATTTTACTTCACACAATTACAAACTCAATCCAACCTTCATATCATCATTTGTTTGCCCATTTAGACACACCTTTAATGACTAGTTTTTGTTTTCATTTAACAAAACGCTTGAGCTGTACCTTGTACACTTCCTCGATAAATTTCCCTTCAAAGGAATTTGTTTTGTTAACTTCTTATACAAACATACTCATTAAATAACTAGTACTGTATTCATTTACCAAAGCCCTCGAGTTGTACGCCGTACACATACTCGATTAATTTTCCTTAGAGGAAATTACTTTGTTTAGATCGACAAAGCTGAAAGAGCATGTTTCCCCATGTGTGGTTTTGGTAATTAATGACAATCTTTACGGACTAATGTTTGCATTGAGATATCCTTATAGATCTTGTCCATGGGAAAAGATTGGAGTTCGTGTGTTGGACTCTAGAAGATAAAGTGATGACCAAATTTATATTCAAGGTGTGATCCACACAAATGGTCATCTAGAGTTGAGCTTATTGCAAGTGTGGCTTTAAAAAAAGATTGAGTGAACATTCATGTTTATCTCCAAGCATCATATATATTAAGAGAAGAAGATGAAGTGCAAGGTTGATAAAGTCAATGTGCAAATAATGATGTCAAGATTGATCAACACATTTAGAAGATTATGAAGTGCAAGTTCAATATGATCCATCTCGGAAGATATCATTTGATTGAAGCTTGCAATGGATAAATGAAGACAAAGCTAAACGGGGCTCTCCCATAATGGTGTATGGGGGAGTATTTGGAGAAGTCTTCATCAAGCATGTTCTAGCAAGCATGATCAAGAAAGGTGTTCCAACTTGAGGGAGTCAAGATCGTCATCATATAGCTCAAGTGAAATGCACAAGGGCAAATGTATGATCTTGATAGGTTTTCTATTTTACCGGTCTCATGCTTTGGTAAGACCGGGTTATAGGATCGATAGTCGTACTATCAAGAGGGGCTCTCAAGTGAGTAACTTGATCGCGTCTTTGTGGACAGCTCAAACCTTTACATACTTGGCATATCATATTTCTCGGTTGTTATTTGGTTTTTATTCATGTCAGAATTTAGAGCTTGTGTTTATCTCCATACCAAGCTCTAGTTGATCAAAAACGGATTTCATATGCATATCTTGTTGTGTTTTTTATGTTGGAGATTTTACCGGCTTGTCTTTTCTAAAGAGGTCAAACTCTCTCCTTGTGGCTTCCTCCTCACATGATTGACTATGCTGTCTCTCTGCATGATATTTTAGAGCTCTTCGTTGCGATTCCAACGAGCCCAAGATCATCAAAAACGGAATCCAGATGAAAAAGTTTTTGTAGTTTTCGTATTGCTATTTCGTTCAGTCTGGAAAACCGGATTATCCGGGTTTGGGGGCCGGATAATCCTGCCCTCGCAGTTTTTCACATAACAACTAGGACTTGTCCTAGCTGTGTGAAAGGCTCTGTTAAAACCGGATATTTAGGCCGGATATTCCGGTCCTAGCAGCTGCAACGACTATATTTCGGGGAGGGACTATAAATATCCCTCCCCTTCTTCAACCTCCAGTCAAGCACGTTTTCCCCTCTCTCTCTTGCCATTGTTGACCTTCAAAAGCTTGTCCATCTCTCAATCTCTCCCATGATTCTTGCATATCTTTGAGGGAAAGAGGTGATCTAGATCTACATTTCCACCAATCCATTTCTCCTCTAAGTGAGGGGAACCTAGTAGATCTTGATCTTGGAGTTCTTGGTGTTTCTCCTCCTTTGTGTTGGAGATATGCCATATAGGCAATTAATAAATAGATTTTATTGTCATGTCTCAATAGTTCATAATAAGTTTTAATACCATGCTATAACTGTATTACTCGGAAAGATAATACACGTGTGGTATAGAAACAACCAGGTCCCTAGTAGCCTCTACTTGACTAGTTCGTTGTGTAAGAGATGATCAAGGTTTCCTGATCATGGGCATTAACCAGTTAACAACGGAGTCATATCATTGGGTGAATGATTTGATGGACATACCCAAAATACATAGAAACGTGGTTTCAGATCTTGGACCGTGAGATTATATCAAGTCGCTGCTTCTGAAAGATACGGCTGGTCGCACCTAACGTCATGTCTCATACGCACGACAATAAGGGTGACACTTTCGGGTATTGGAAGGAAGTAGTCGGGGCGAGTAATCAATAGCGGGAATTGCCAATCCGCATAGCAGGATAGATACTCTGGGCCCACTCGGTGAAATTACATCTAATGAGCTTGCAAGCATGTGACTAGGTCACGGGATGTAACATCACAGACGAGAGAAGATAGATTGTCAAGGATGAGGTCAAGCTCGGTAAAATGTGATACCAGAGAACGACACTCGACAATCTAAGTATCACCAGGCAAGAGATTGAAATTGGACGTCTACAGGTTCAAACGAATAAAGAGACATTCGTGGACACACAGGGGCTATCATGGATATCCAGATTCCGCTGTTAGTCGATTGATCGGAGAGAGAGTCTCGATCATGTCTGGAGTGATCCCGAACCGTGGGGTAACACACTTAAGGGTGGGTGACAATTAGATTGGATTTAGAGAGAATGAGAAACAGGAACTCCGGAAGTGTTCTGGAGCTCCGGAAGTGTTCCGGTAATTGTCCGATGATTGATCGGAGGCCACAAATATGTTTCGGGGTCCGAATGAATTAAATAATATGTATCTAATATTAATAAGTGTTATTAATGGTTAAATACATTTTTTATTTAATTAATTTCGAATTTAAAAGGCATTAAAAGTTAAATGGGCCTTAGAGGCCCATTAGGGGAAAAGAAAAGAAAAAAAAAGGAAAAAGGGGGGCTGCCACCTTAGTGGGCCACATGGGGTCCACCAAGGCAGCCGCACCCCCCATGCAGCCGCACCCCCCATGTGGGTTTAGTCCCACATGGGGGAGCTAAGGAGGTTGGCACTCCTTTTTCTCCTATAAATATAGGTGCCCCTTTGCCTTGAAAAGACACACAATTTCCTCCTTCCTTCTCTCCTACCTTGAACGGGGTTCGATTCTGGAACTTCGTACGGGGAGAGAAGTCTCTCTATGGTATGCACACCGCCGTGCTGCTAGATCCACTCTTCCACTTCCGCTGCTCTGCTGGATCTGGAGCCCGGAGGTCGTCATCCACACCGTACGTGTGTGGAACCGCGAGGCGCCATCGTTTGGCGCTGGGAGCTGTCTACTTCCGCTACACGACCTTGAGGTCGGCTACGTCGTCTTCATCGTCAACGTTTGTGCGGGAACGTAATCCCGCTTTCGGTCTACAAGGGTATGTATTCCGTTCCCCTCCGTATAGTATATCTGCATAGTATAGATCCTGGCTAGTTTATGGTTATCGTTGTTAGGAAATTTTTTGTTTTCTGCCTACGATTCCCAACAGTGGTATCAGAGCCGATCTATGCGTAGATATATCTGTACGGTTAGAACACATGTTGAATGTGGGCATCGATTCTACATTTGTTACCCTCTCGCGTGTACTTGTTTATATCGCGGCATTGTGGGATGAAGCGGCCCGGACCGACTTTACGCGTACTCTTACGCGAGACTGGTTCCACACCTGACATATGGCTTGTACCGTATATGTGGCTGGCGGGTGTCTGTATCTCCTACAATAGTTGATATCGCATTTACAATGGAGGGCCCCGAAAGGGGTGTAATAGAGACAATTGTCTTATCGCTGTTGTGGTTGTTTTCGTAGGTAAGAAACGGTTCTTGTGCGGAAGCCCTAGCAGCCACGTAAAACATGCAAAAGATAAAGTAGAAGCGTCTAACTTTATTTTGCAGGGGCAATGTGATATGGTCAAGGTAGGTTTATTAAATTGTTTATAAACTGTTGGCGCGAAGAAGACCATCGGCGCGAGGAGACCATATCATGTCGCATTACATTTCATATTAGATGTTATGTAGATTGTGTGCATCTTATATAGTGTATATATATATGTATATATTAGTTACACGGCGGTAGATATAAGATGATCCCTCCCAAAATTCCGATAATAGTGTTCTCCCTCTGTCGTGCACCACCAATAAAGTTCTACGTTACGGGGTACGTCGTTCGGGTTTCGATCCTTTCGTCTACACTCGTCTCTTCGTTCGCATACGTGGGTGTAAGCCACGTTGCACACGCAATACGGCAAAGGGTGTTATGGCGAGCCTAGCATATACCAGTATATGGCCTCGGAACACAAGTACCGAAAGGTTAAGCACGAGTCACATACGATGATGTGATTGATATACGATGTCTACCTTTGAAGTTATGCTATCCGCCCGATCGAAGGGGATAGTATAATGGATGGGGATTGTGTAATCACTAAGACGATGAGAGGGATACTCGTCTTGAGTGGGAGTTCTAGTAGTTTTATTTTGAAAACTTAGTTTTACTTTGAAAACTTAGTTTTATTTTAAAACTTGAACCCATATTTTATTATGAACAAAAGTCTTGTTGCTTTGCAAAACCTTTGTAGATGATAACCTCTTCTATACTCTTTTTAAACTTAGGCGCATTCCTGCGATTTGAGAAACTTAAAAGAGTTGGGTCCAAACTTCATATTTTTATACCGTAGCTTGAGGATACTCCTTGTTTCAAACCTTTTAGCTCTATTCGATACAAAACCCGCTAGGAGATAAAACCGGAGATTCCGCTGACAAAAGATAATTCAGATTATCGAGTTTTGTGCGGATGATTTCATTATAGTCCAGTGTATGCTATGATCTCTGCCGTTGAGATTAAACTGTGGGTGCGTGTTCACAGATCGCGAATGGTCGCTGATCTGTATCCACCGTAAATCAGGTTTTCTGCTCAACCAAGATGGAAGAGAACATTTGCATTAAAGGATCACGTGGCAGTCATACTTGATGACATCAGTCATACTTGATGACGTTGGTCATACTTGATGACGTTGGTCATACTTGATGACTTGGTCATATTTGATGACATTGAAACGCCTCGCTCAACTCGATCACTGGATGACAACAACGTTGCCAGGTGCAAATGGTTTGTCATAGACTATGTCATGAAAGGGGAATTGTTCACCTTCATGAATTCTTGATTACGTTGAAGAATCAAGAAGATGAAACGGATCACCGAGAAGTCATCAATGATGATGGTATATATATGATATACAAGTTATGAATGTTTTACCTAAACAAGTACTCGCAGTAGTGACTAAGATTTGATACTAGTCATGTTTTATGAAAACAAGATTTTCTGCTTGAGTAGCTTGGAAGGATGAAGAGACAATGTGTGTAGGTGATGGCAGGCAATATGTTGTGAATATGTTGTGATGGCCATAGACACTCTCTCTGTATCTACCATTTAAATCAAATTTGATTTGAATGAATTCCATTTGATCGCTTGCTAGCATGATCATTATAAGTGTGTCTCCCTCTTGCGAGACAATCATTCATATCTGTTAGTGATAAATCGTTATCCTACATTTATGAGCGATATCTTTAATGATCATACACCGATCGTGAATGGAATGTTGTCATGGTAGTAGCTCTAACATTTATAACATTAAATGCCAAAGGATACAAATTTAGTAATGACACCACATTCATGTGGCACTCACGTTTTGAATTATGTCAAAGTTATAAGCATAAAGTAGCTCCATTCCGATGGATCTCCGAGTCTTTAGATTATGATCTTAAGACAATTGCAAAGATAACTAAGACACCGTTTTCTGGAAACGGGCGTGTTACTTATTAAATATCATACATAATTGATGTGTGTGGATCAATGAAGTATTTCAACGTGTAGTGGAAATCATTATTTAGTAAACTTTACCAATATTGATTTAAGTAGATGTATGGGCATCCAACTTAATGAAATGCTGGTCTGAAAAGTTTGATGAATTCAAATAAGTTCCTACGATACAGATCGAGGAAACAAGGATTTGAGTTATGAGTTTGGCATGTCATTGAAAGACTTGTGAAAAAGGTTTCACAAACTACGCCGTATGGAACACCACAATGTTATGGTGTGTTAGGACGTCGTAATCACACAATGTTGGATTGTGTGTGATCAATAAAATCTCTTATCGAATTTTGTGATCATTAGAGTCGTGTGGTAGGAACAAAACATTCACTTTAGATTATAGGGAAACCATCTAAATCCATGGAGACAATACCATATGAGTTATGGCATGGCTTTTAGCCTAGATTGTCGTTTCGTTGTTTTAGTGTTTTGATACGATCAAACCTAGAATGGATAAATCTTTGTAGTGTACCTAAAGAATTAGTTGGGTACGTGTCTCACGACAAGAAGGCAAAATAGTTGCTGGAATATATCTTACTAAAGAAATAGTTTCTTGTCCGAAGGTATAAGTGGGAAAGAAAGTAGAGCAAGACGGAGTTAATGTAATTCCTCTCTAGACATCAGAGTGACGCAACGGAAATTGTTCCGATACCGGAAACTGTTCCGATATCGTCCTCCATAGATGAAAGAAAGCTAATGATAACGATCATGATGCTTTAAGCTCGTACTAAAATCATAGGCATACGAGAATGGTTACGTAGCAGTGAGTGCTACGACTATCTTGTTATGAAACGTCATGTTAATGGAACATGAAAATACCTATGAACTACAAAGAATCGATGGTGAACCTAAGTCCGAGAAATGGCTATGAGCCATATATAATCCGAGATAAAATCCATGTACAATGACTAAGTAATGACTTAGGTATATTTTCTTGATGGCATTCAGGCCATTAAGAATAAATGGAATTTTATGGAAAATAGACACTGACGGAAAGGCAACCGTCTATAAGGATCGATTTGTCATAAAACAGTTTTGACGAATTCAAAAGTTGACCGCAACGAGATTGTGTCTCAAGTGGCGATGCCTTAGTCTATTTAGGATTGTTCTAGCAATTACTTTCAATTGAGAAATTGATAGGAGGATAAAGAAACCGTGTTCCCTAATGGCAACATTAAGGAAGAGTTGTAATCGGTACAACAAGTAGGTTTGGTTGATCCTAAGGATGCTAGACATGTATGCAAACTTCAGTTGTCCATTCATGGGCTGAAGCAAGCATATCGGAGCTGGAATCTTCACTTTGATAATGTGATCAAGGATTTTGGAGTCGTCCAAAATAATTGAAGAAACCTGCATTTATAAAGAAGTGAGTGGGAGCTAAGTAGCTTTTCTTGATCTCATATGTGAATGGCATATTTGAGTGGGAGCTAAAAGTAAATTCCCTTGTCTTATATGCGAAGGCATATTTGAGTGGGAGCTAGGTGTCATTCCAAATTTTATATGTAACGACATATTGAGAATGATACAGATCCTCTAGTAAAGTATGAATGATTATTTAAGTGATTAAATTTTCTGTGAATGAAGTTTAGAGTATTAGGCTTTAGATCTATAATTCGTATAGATCATAAGGGGCTTAATAACATTAGGTCGGAATATTGTCCTACGTTAAGATTCTGAAATGTTTCAGAATAGAACAAGCGAAGAAAAGTTCTTACTTGTATGACTGGGTTAAAATATTAAGATTGTCTTGGCGTTTCAGTGATGGTTGATTAGAACTGGATGTCCGACATCCTCTATGCCTCAGACATAGATTCTATCATACTGAAAGCTCGACTTGGTGTGACCCAAGTTCTTGGTTGAAGAACGGGTTCTAGAGTGATCCCTGGATGGATCAATGAACAAACGTTAAGTATATCCTTCAGTGTCTAAAGAGAACTGAGGATATGTTTTCTAGTATGGGGTAAGAGTGAAGAGATAACTTGCCGTAAAAGGTTTACGATGATGCAAGTTATGACACTGACCCATACGGCTAGAAATCTCATACAGGAGAAGTCCTTTGTTTTGAAGAAAGGGTTAGATTGTGAAGTTGCATATGAATGCACTATAGAAGGGTTAGTTCGCGAAATTGCATATGAATGCATTGTCGCATGATCTACATAGGTATAGAAATATATGGCTATTTCGGAAATAGCAAATGTGATTGGATTGTGCTGTTTTCCCGAGCATGACTGGTTTCCCTTAATAGAAGGCTCATGCTGCGTGAAATTTAGAGTCTCACTCCATCGACAAAACATATATTTCGCCGTTATCATAAGATACGGGATGATGTCAAACTAGGTGACATAGAAGTGTTGCAAAGCACATACAGATCTCAATGCGGGAAGATCTGATGACTCAACCTCTTCCACGAGACGAGCATGCACCATAATGCTATAGGTGTCAAGCTTTTACCAAGTTGTAAACTAGATTAATTGGTACTCTAGTGCAAGTGGGAGACTGTTGGAGATATGCCCTAGAGGCAATTAATAAATAGATTTTATTGTCATATCTCAATAGTTCATAATAAGTTTTAATACCATGCTATAACTGTATTACTCGGAAACATAATACACGTGTGGTATAGAAACAACCAGGTCCCTAGTAGCCTCTACTTGACTAGTCCGTTGTGTAACAGATGATCAAGGTTTCCTGATCATGGGCATTAACCGGTTAACAACGGAGTCATATCATTGGGTGAATGATTTGATGGACATACCCAAAATATAGAAACGTAGTTTCATATCTTGGACCGTGAGATTATATCAAGTCGCTGCTTCTGAAAGATACGGCTGATCGCACCTAACGTCATGTCTCATACGCACGACAATAAGGGTGACACTTTCGGGTATTGGAAGGAAGTAGTCGGGGCGAGTAATCAATAGCGGGAATTGCCAATCCGCATAGCAGGATAGATACTCTGGGCCCACTCGGTGAGATTACATCTAATGAGCTTGCAAGCATGTGACTAGGTCACGGGGATGTAACATCACAGACGAGAAAAGATAGATTGTCAAGGATGAGGTCAAGCTCGGTAAAATGTGATACCGGAGAACGACGCTCGACAATCTAAGTATCGCCAGGCAAGAGATTGAAACTGGACGTCTACAGGTTCAAACGAATAAAGAGACATTCGTGGACACACAGGGGCTATCATGGATATCCAGATTCCGCTGTTAGTCGATTGATCGGAGAGAGAGTCTCGATCATGTCTGGAGTGATCCCGAACCGTGGGGTAACACACTTAAGGGTGGGTGACGATTAGATTGGATTTAGAGAGAATGAGAAACAGGAACTCCGGAAGTGTTTGGAGCTCCGGAAGTGTTCCGGTAATTGTCCGATGATTGATCGGAGGCCACGAAATATGTTTCGGGGTCCGAATGAATTAAATAATATGTATCTAATATTAATAAGTGTTATTAATGGTTAAATACATTTTTTATTTAATTAATTTCGAATTTAAAAGGCATTAAAAGTTAAATGGGCCTTAGAGGCCCATTAGGGGAAAAGAAAAGAAAAAAAAAGGAAAAAGGGGGGCTGCCACCTTAGTGGGCCACATGGGGCCCACCAAGGCAGCCGCACCCCCCATGTGGGTTTAGTCCCACATGGGGGAGCTAAGGAGGTTGGCACTCCTTTTTCTCCTATAAATATAGGTGCCCCTTTGCCTTGAAAAGACACACAATTTCCTCCTTCCTTCTCTCCTACCTTGAACGGGGTTCTGATTCTGGAACTTCGTACGGGAGAGAAGTCTCTCTATGGTATGCACACCGCCGTGCTGCTAGATCCACTCTTCCACTTCCGCTGCTCTGCTGGATCTGGAGCCCGGAGGTCGTCATCCACACCGTACGTGTGTGGAACCGCGAGGCGCCATCGTTTGGCGCTGGGAGCTGTCTACTTCCGCTACACGACCTTGAGGTCGGCTACGTCGTCTTCATCGTCAACGTTTGTGCGGGAACGTAATCCCGCTTTCGGTCTACAAGGGTATGTATTCCGTTCCCCTCCGTATAGTATATCTGCATAGTATAGATCCTGGCTAGTTTATGGTTATCGTTGTTAGGAATTTTTTTGTTTTCTGCCTACGATTCCAACACTTTGTTCTTCCATTCTTACTGCCCCATAAGCATTTGTTGCTTTGCTGGAATTTGAGAGTGAAGGATTTGAGCACTTGTGCTCGTGCCTCCATGAGGATTCGTGGAAGTGAAAGTTGTGAGCTTGTTACTCTTGGGTCATTGGACCCTAGACGACTTTGTGGTGATTTTTGGGAGCCTTCAATTCAGTTGTGGATGTGTGCCCCAACCTTTGTGGTGTAAAGGCCAGATTCCGCCTTGAAGAATTCCGATAGTGGATGGTGAACCAATCCTTTGTGGTGCTGTTTATCGGAGAATAGGGTGAGTCATTTGTGGCGTTTAGTAGGCCTTTGTGGTGAGCTCACACCCCTCCAACGATGACAATCACCTGGTTTGACACTGCTACGGTTGGAAGAGCACGAATTGCTTGATATTTTTAGCTCAAATAATTAAATCCGCAGCTACTGAGGAATCACCCTAATAATCTGCAGCTATTGAGGAATCACCCTAATAATCACGTCTACTGCGTAACCAAGGGAAAAGCCAGAAAACAGGTACAAAACATGCACAAGTAAATAACACTTCGTGATGTAGTATAGTCTTCTTCCTTCATCTTCCGGTGGCGCCTCCACCAGTGCGGCCATGTCGAGGTTCACGACAAGTGCATGCCTTCTCCTAACCTCCACTATCACCATAGCTCGACGAACAAGAAAGAACGACACGCCGACCACAACAAAACAATATTAGGTAAAATACTATAAAATTTTGAGACTATACCACATCACACGCCTCTAACGTTTGTTTGCATCTTTTATCATGGCTGTAGGATTTACGGAACAAACCAAAAAACTACGACCCTAACCAAGCATGATTATTCATGTCGCTAGATTGACATTGCGGTGTGATTGAGAACCAGATATTATGAAAACATCTCGAGCCCCAATCTAAACGATCACATGTTCGCGTGACCCTCGTGTGGACCCACAGGAACGGAACCTGCAACCTCAGGCTCGATCTCGGATTCCATCGCATCGGCAGGGCATGCACGAGGTCCATGCAATTATGGTCGGAGCATCCACCACAAACATGTCCACCCCCGACTTCTCCTCCGCAGGCTTCACAATCAGCAGCAGCGACGCCCAGCCGGGCTGCGAGCAACGCTTGGCAAGCCGGACGCAAAGATGGAGCCGACCACCTCGACTACACCATCGCCAAGGAAGGCATCCAATTCAGGCATGTCAACCTCAAACCCCCAACGTCCCTGTCACATAAGAGGATCGCCAGGAGGCCGAGGAGGACTGGATGTGTATAGTTAAAGTTCCTCCTGAGCTTCCTCGCGGTCCTCTTTTGCTCGCGGTCTTCTTTTGCGCCGACGATGAGGGAGAGAGAGGCCGGTGACGAGACACGAGGAAGAGATCAAAGGATTGAGCGCAAGAAGCGCCGGGACAGTCCAAGAAAGGGGAGGACGAAAAATATCCCCGTACCACCCCGGCAGGTTCTTTTTTTTTTTGCGATGTTGTTAAAAATCCACGAACATTATTTCAGATCTGACACGCTTACTCAGGGAGAAGAATAGCCACCGACAGGTGGGCCCTTGAGAATAAAACACGTGACTGCTCCGTCGGTTCCCTCAGGCGCCCGCGAAAAAGTCCTCGACGAAAACCTCTCCCGCCCAAGCCCCCCTCCCGCCGCGTCCGGATCCGAACCCTCGTGGCTCCGCTACTCACATCCATCGTCCATCTCCGCGCATCCGACGGTCCAAGTCCACGATCCGCGTGATCGACTCCCATTGGCCGCCGCTCGTCCCCACCCTCCTATATATTCTTCACCACGCCGACCGATTCCCCCAACCCGCTTTCCCTCTCGCTCCCGACGCCTCCGTCTCCTCGCGCGTTCCGTTTCCCAGTAGCCAGTCTCGCCGTTCTCCTCCTCCTCCGTCGGTAGCTGAGATGGCCGGCCGTGGGAAGGCAATCGGCGCCGGTGCGGCGAAGAAGGCGACTTCCAGGAGTTCCAAGGCCGGGCTCCAGTTCCCCGTCGGCAGGATCGCCAGGTTCCTCAAGGCCGGCAAGTACGCCGAGCGCGTCGGCGCCGGCGCCCCCGTCTACCTCGCCGCCGTCCTCGAGTACCTCGCCGCTGAGGTGCGTTTCTCCCAGATCTCATCCCGGCCACACCCCTGCTGTGTCTTGTTTCTTGATCTGGTTCCTCCGTCGGTTCCGATGATTGGGCGTTCTTAGATCTGAATCAAACCCTACTGTTGATTTATTTTTATTCTGAAATTAACTAGATTTCGGTCAAAGTCGATGGCTTTTCTTGCCACTATTTCTTATTTCGTCCTCTTTATCCAATTGAATCAGGTCCTGGAGCTTGCCGGCAACGCTGCAAGGGACAACAAGAAGACCCGCATCGTGCCCCGCCACATCCAGCTCGCCGTGCGCAACGACGAGGAGCTGACCAAGCTTCTTGGCGGCGCCACCATCGCCAGCGGTGGCGTGATGCCCAACATCCACCAGCACCTCCTCCCCAAGAAGGCATCCTCCAAGGCGTCCCATGCCGACGACGACGACAACTAAGGCCAGCGTTGACCATGTCGCCACCATCGCCATCGATTACATCTCATCAGAAGAGGAAGGGGTTTCTTGTTTCGTAGGATTTAGGTTTCATCAGGCCGGATGTTGTGAGCATTTAAGAAATTCTAGCTGTTGGTCGGATTAGGTGCTCTGATGGATGTGAATATGGCAAAACAAATTTTCGGGTGCTTATCTCAGTTGTAAGCCAGGCTGGTTGTTATGTTGGGTTTCCATTTGATGAAGAAATGAGAACTGAACTCTTAGTATTACCATTTGTCTCCACACCGTTTCTTCGTTGCTTGAGCATTCGTTTTGCAATTTAGAACACGGTATGGTTTTGCGTTGTTCATAGCGTGTTTTCTTTTGGGACTTATGAAGTACAGATGTGGTTCACGGACTTGTAGACCTTTTCGATACTCCTAGTAGAGTCAAGTGCACTTGGAATATAGCTGCTTACTATTTTGGCAACAAATAATTTGTTGTTCTATGTGGGTCAGTTGCTTTCATTCTGCTGAACTTTGAACCTACTATTATCATCCGTTTCCTTCGTGATGAGACGATTCTTGCCAAAATTCTGTAGTGATGAACGTGCCAGGCTCTTGTGGAGCAGCGTGAGTTGGCGTTCCTTAGTGGCACTACCGAATTTATCGATGCTTTTCTGCTTGCACCATCCCAACAATGGAAGGCGTGTGCAGTGCACTGTGCAGGCCAAGTCACGGGTCAGGGATAATGTAGGATGCCATTGCCACAGCCGTAGGAGTACTTTCTCGAACAAGATTAACCACACTTTCGATTACTTTCATACGGGAAATACAGCAATCGCCACCAACCCGTATGGGCTCATTTGATTAGGAGAAGTGTAGGAATGAGAAACCTATAGGATTGGAATGTCACTAGAAGGGAATGGCGCGCTTTGCTGCGCCGTTAGATTATAGCTGACAAATAATGATTTTTTTTTGTATGAATGGTTAATCAGAACATACTATAGTGAGACTTCTCACACAAAGCGTCTTTTACATCACTGGAAATATAATATTGTCTAATAGGAACAACCACGTATATGGTCATGTATAAGCCTAAATGGTTTTTAGTTTACAACTCGCCATACAGGTTACTGTCTAAACATGCAGTTCAGATCCGAAGCAAATGCGGGGTGCACTTCAAAGTAGACCAGGGATAACAGCCAATAATATGCAAGAACACATCATGTTGACCAGTTCTGACGGTGTGATCAAAGTAGACCAAGCTTATGTAACACATAAAATTGAATATATTTTGTGATCATGTACATGGTAAAACCAAATATCACCTAAATTAAAGGAAAAAACATGTGTATTATCCAAGTATTGAGCCTTCACGAATAGCAAGATTTGATGCAATCACTTGTGATGTAGTTTCCATGATGCATTAGCTCGGGGCACTGACTAAATAAACGGAGGGTCAGTCGATAAAGCTCTGAGGAAAGTCTTCAGCTGTAGCTAAGTAATTTGATTAAACCCACCTATAGGACCTGTAAAGAGTAATTGATGTTAAATCTTCAAACAACAAAGTCATGTATATGTTTAACATCCTTTTCGCATTACAGAAGAGATGATCACAGAACAAATCTCCCAACAGTAAAATACTCATGGTTCTAGATGGATGATATATGCCAGAAATAACTATAAGCTGTTCCTCCACTGCTAACAACCCGACGACTCCCTGCCTTGCGTCGCCACGGCGCAAGACACGGCCCAGCAGCCCCCTGCACGTCTCCCTCGCCGCGACCTCTCCTCCTTCACCTCGTCACTGCCGACAAACTGTCATATCCCTGCACCGCACCGTCAAATGGGCCACCTCTCCTCCTTCATCTCCTCACTACCGAAAAACTGTCACATCCCTGCACCGCCTTCGCCATCATGTAAAAGTGGTGACGATTCAACTATGCCTTACGCCTAGAATCAATCTTTATGCAGAAAATGGATTGCATAAAGTTTATTTCTTGCAGGTTGCATGCAGCAAGATCAATATGCAACACACTGCCTGAATTTTGAAGTATCAGGCAACCCCATCAGATGGGCCATGTATGATTTTTCGTACTATATCTTTTCCTGTTGTGCTTCTATACAGACCTAAAGTACAAGACATGCTACAATCTTGCTGTACAGACCTAAATTATAACCAATCACCTAATTAATGAAACTCTGCTTGAAATTCGTGACAACTACTTAATACCCACCACGAGGATAATAGCTATTAAGCGGATTCTATCAGAATATGAAGAAATAAATACCCATGAGGATAATAATTACAAAATGGATTATATCAGAATATGAACAAATATATATATCTTGCTGAATGTGTCACACCTGGAAGGTCGCCATCACTGCACGACATGCGTCGTTGGAGCAGTCACATGTTCATGTCATCCAAGTGTGTTACAAAAACAACCCCTCAGTCATTGAACAATTTCAGACAATGAACCGTTGGAAACATTTTAGAAACTCATTGTGAAAATGCTAACAGATTGAATCAAACTATAAATATCAGGGATGGCAAGCCAGAAGTCCAGCTGCACGTTCTAATGTCTCATAGCATTCAGTTATGACTCTTTTTTAGAAAGAAATCATGTTAAATGCTGAGCATGAACTCCTCAAACACTTGTGCAAGAAAGGTACTATGAGAGAGCAACCCATTTAAGCAAGCATGTAGGAACGTCGTAACATCGATATAGGGAAGAACCAAGCAGTGCAGAAACACAAAAAATAGCACAACCAAGCATAAAAAGATGAGGTCGTCGCGCATTTGTCTCGAACGTGCGTTCAAATCGGACAACTACTTCCGGCACCCAAAGCTCCAAAACTTGCGGGTAATCAGATTGAGAAACAATTTTAAGAGAAGACCAATCTACTCCAGTACTCCTAGGCAAAAAGAAATGCTCTCGGTCTACATCATGTAATTCGTTTTCTGTAGATGACATGCTCACTAAATCCAACGTACAGCTCCATGCCAACTATTTCCATCCAACTAATGTGGTAGAATGTATTAATGCCAAAATGCTTAATTTTCTAATACATCAAACGGACGTGAACAGGACCAACTCATCCTTTGTCATGTAACGTCGCTAGAGATGCAGCTCGGTTAAACTTGTAGGGCCAAAATCCATATGCCAATCACTTTACCACCGAACTATTTATTCAGATCAATGTTAGGCTGCATCTGGTAGTGCTATAGGTCGAATAAAAAAATTAGTACTTCAGCCAATATCGAATAAAGCAAATCCCTCCCCTTAACATCCCTACCAACATATCCAACTGCGCACCCTTCTCTACCGCAACAAACCAACCTGGCGGCAGGATACACAGAGTTGGGAACATACCAGGTCCAAAACCTTCCAATTGACTAAATTTTAGTTTTAAAATAAAAAAGCACATAGACATATATATTCTGCATTTATTTATCATAGCTCCTCCTCCTTGTTTCTGTATGCAAAGGCTGGTACTCGTAGGTTGTAGCACTGTTTTGAAAAGAAATATCATAACCATAAGAACTGAGAAAACCAGAAGAAAGTATCAACCATGTATTACATGGTAACTTTTAACACCTCGCCTGAATGGCTGAAGTCATGCAGTATTTGACAATGCAAGAAATTAATCTCAGAGTTTAGCAAGCAATATTTTCAGAACATACCTACCACAATCGATTTTCCTCAAAAAGAAAAGGAAAAAACAGGTCAAGAGATAGGAGTCAGAACCAAAATGATAATCAACTGCACCAGTTTATGTAAAACTATGCAATCCTTCTTCTGATGAAACATAGTTCACCTCATTAATATGTACTGCATATGTGGCAACTGCTATGAATTCAGTTCTTATTTTGTTCACAGCATTCCTGAACACATGAATAAATTATGCAATGTATAAGACAACAAAAACGAAGAAATATATCTTTCTTATTGCACAATGCAGATATGGTGAGGACACCACACACGTTGTGCTTCCCTGAACTATATAATTGGACAAGAAACAGATAAACTTAACAGCAATTATTTTACTTAATTATTCGTATCCGGAGTATCCTTATTTTGATAATTTCTTATTTTGTTATATCCATGAGTTCTGCTCTGCATAATAGGGGCAATGCATACTCGTAGTGGAGCTATTCCAGCCAGTCAGACTATGTCACATTCAGATAGCATCAAATTGGTGAATTGCTATTTATACTTAAATTCGGCTACCAATAGGTATAAACAATATTCCCCTTTTTAGGTATAAACACAAACATCTTCTGGGCATATGGATTTAGGGCAAATTATTAAGCTTCTCTGCACTAAACAAATGATTGAACTCAGGGCGTTAGAGAGGGGATTCAGATACTGCAGTCCATCGATCTGATGCATCCCTTTTGAACATGAATGAAGAACAAATGTACACATATTGAGAGAGGGGACGTGAGCACGTACGGGAGTGAGGAGTCCAGTCTTGTGCCCAGCCAGAGGCGACCAACCAGCTTGCGCTCCATGGAGGAACGGCCTCAATACGGCAAGCCGCCGCGGGGGCCATCCAGCGTTGTCAACCGGGACAAGCAAGGCAGGCCGGCGAACAACGGTACGTATCCGGTGCTTGCGGGACTCCAGAGCGGCGCAGTGGACTTCGATGGGCGGCCGGTGTGGGCTTCCTTTGTACGGCGCACTGGACTCCCATGAGAACAAGCGGCGGCCAAGCGAGTCGAGGGGAGAGCTTTCTCCTTCTCCGGCGCTCCTCCCGACCCTGCACAGGCCAGAATCGATGCGCATCGGGACGCCGTGGTGGCGAGCCCGGTCGAGCACGAGCAGGGAGGGGAATGGCGCCTCCGGCAGAGCGCGAGCCATGGGGGGCACCACCGGCCAAGCACGAGTCAGGAGGAGGCGAGCAGAGATGGCGAGCGGAGGTGGAGGTTGTTCCCCGGCGGGGAGGTCACACGCGGCGGCGCCCAGAGGGAGGCAGAGGCCGTTCCCGGTGGCGCAAGGTAGGAGGCGGAGGCCGCTCCCAGCGGCTCACGGTGCTAGGCAGAGGCGCTCCTCGCGGCGCCCAGGAGACCGAGGAGATGGCGCAGAGGAAAGCGGCGGCGAACCTACCTCAGTCGTGTACGACACCGACAGATGGGACCAGCCCTTGGACGCACCAGAGGCCTCCAATCCATCCGCCTGCGACCCAAACGGACGCGTCGTTTGGTCCGTGTTTGGTTCGTTTGGGTCGGCAAACGGACGCGCGTCCGGCCCATGTCCGCCCCTTTTCGGTCACTGCCCCCAACGGCCCGACGCATCCAGTCCGGCCAACTTTTTTTTCTTCTAATATTTCATTAAACATAGAATTTTGAAGATTACATTGGGAATTTATAATAAAATACGACCTATAATCTAGGCCTTCTCCTCGTCGTCGTCCTCCTCCGGTGGTGGTGGTGGAGTAGCCGGCGCATCGATGGCCGGGGGTGGCGGTGGAGATCCCGGCACGTACTACGGCGCCACTGCCGCTTCTGGTTCCGCGGCGGCCGGAGCCCACGGCGGTGCGAACCACCTTGGGTCTGCCAAGGCGAGCCGAGATTCCCAGGGAGACCAGGGCTCCCAGGGATTGTACGCCGGGGCAGGTGGACGCGGTGGAGTAGCCGGCACGACTTCCTCCTCCTTCGGCACTGCGTCCTCTTCGGGCACGACTTCCTCCTTCTTCGGCGCGGCGTCCTCCTCCTTCGGCACGACAAGCTCCTCCTTCGGCACGGCAAGCGCCGCCTGCACGGCCACAACTTCGTCTTCCCGGTTTGCCATCGGTGGGATGATGAGCAGCGGACCGCGGCGAGGCAACTATATAGCCGGCCGTACGCGGTTTTGGAGTAGCCGGGCCGTCGGCCTAATGTGAACGCCGGCCGGCGATCCATCTCCCTACATTAATCTACACTATCATTAAACCTAATTAATAACCGGCCGCCGCCATGGCCGATAAGGGGGGAGATCAAGGGATTCGGCCTTGAGCAACGTCCAGCCAGCCGCCCGTTTGGCCACGGCCTTGAGAAACACGTAGCACTGCCGGCCTCGGCATCGCGTTGCCGCTTGCGCCTGGCTGCGCGTTTGGCAGTCTCCGCCGCGCGACATGTTTGCTCCATCTCGGCCTCCTCTGCCGCGTCTGCAACGGCGCGCGCAGCGACTCCGGTGACTCCTAGGGACAGTTAATGCGGGGTAGGTGACCGTTGTATCACACTGACACGGGGGGCCAAACGCGGGCCAGGGGCGGACTAGGGCAGGACACAAAAGCGCTCCGCTCGCGTCCGCGGCCGACGCATCGGTGACCCAAATTTGGGTCAAGAATGGGTCGCGGCGGACCGAAAAACGGACCGCGGTCCGTTTGCGTCGCCCCATTGGACTGTGTTTTTGGCCTCCACGGACAGGAACGGAGGCGCGTGGACTAGATGCGTCGCCCCGTTGGAGTCATCCTGACGAACCGCCTCAGGAAAGGGCGAGAGAGCGCGCTGGGAAAGCAATGAGAGATCTGAACCATCAAATTACTGATGGAGCGTCAAAACTCACTGAGCAACCACAGCTCGCTATTCCCTGGTTGGAGACAATGCTAGAATTCCTATGCGATGTGGTACAAAGATTTCTATGGGTAAAAATCATATAGGAACTCATCCTATGAATCAAACGACTAACATAGACAAATTTCCTGTAGAATAAAATCCTTTAAGAATCCTATGATTTTCCTTTAAATCAAGGAGTCCTATGTGTGTGGTTAACGGAAGTACAGCAGATGCTTGATACGACAACTGCTCTCTCGTATGTGTGTGTACTCTCCGTTGAGCCCACTGTAAAAGAAAGCTAGCAAATTTCGTATAGGGCACTGTCACGGTTTCTTTTCTGGAAGGAGGGATTTCAATTTCTGTTAGAAGAGTTACACATGTTTTCTAAGCGCAGGCAAAAGCTCTGCCACATTTTCATTAATTAAGAACAATTCGATACTTAAGGTTTATAGCATCCTCCAGTCACTGATGTATCTTAAAAGACATCACCACCCAATCATTGGCTCTTAAAAGTTATATCTAAATAACTTTATATTTAGTGATTTTGCTTCGACATAAAATAGATGGAATCACGCCCTGTAGGATTTGAACCTACGACATCGGGTTTTGGAGACCCGTGTTCTCCCGAACTGAACTTAGAGATTTATCTCTACATGGAATTGGGGAAGCAATGAATTTTCTGCCTATGATCACGAACAAGTATGTTAGATAAGATACAATGTTGTTCTATTTACTCATTAATTGCCGCACCACATCAACAATTAGGTTATGATCACAACATAAGAACAAGCATTGGGAGTCGCCTATAAATACCGCCAAAGGCCCCAAAATAGACTAATCTGCATGGCATGATGGAGCTCAAGAGCTCTGGCTCTAACTCTAGTCTTTGCGAACTCAATGACTAGGCGACGCTCCACTCTTTGGTCAGCCTCTTCATCCTTTTAAAGTTCATCATGGCAAGGATGAGACGTTTCGGAAGACTTGCACATTTGTCTCTCGGTATCTCCCAAAAGGTGAGCATGATAAGTGAGGCGATGAACGTCTTTTTTGGCTTCCTTGGAGGTGAATGACGCTTAAATGAGTTTAATTCTCTTCACAAAATGGTGTTCCAATAACTCACCCTGCCCAATCCCGAGCATGCCCCAAATGCGAAAAATGACATCTAAAAGGAGGCGAGTCGCTGCACCCCACCCCCTCCCCAACCACCACCACCAATTGGGCCAGCCTCTACGAAGAAGTCGATGAACAGTCCACACTCAGTTTTGTACAAATGAGCCAAGCGAAAAGTTCACACTTAGGAAGGAGTCAGTTGGCCCAAATAGCTTGACTCTTAATTGTGGTGGCTAAGTCGACGCCGTGAAATAGGAGATGATGGGTACTCTACTGAATTGATTGATTGAGTCTCCATGCCTTCATGAAAGTGAATATCTTGAAGCAATGTCCATAGGAAGTAAAAGTCTTGTAGGTATTGTAAGTTCATGCCTTTGGAAGTGTATAGGTTTTGTACTTCAAATATTGATGCACATATGTAGTTGGGCTTTACTTCAAATATTGATGCACATATGTAGTTGGGCTTTCACCCATGCAACCAAGGGTTAATTGCCAAAACTTTGTTATTTTCCACCACAAATGATAACCGTGGACATAGGGTAAAAATATACGTTGGCCTCATCCCAGTGGTTCCCTGTGCCAACCCAAGCTCTCTTTGGTTTTTTCCATTCAATCCTAGATCGGTGTTGGCACAAGTATGTTAATAGATATTGCACTCATTCTTCCATTCAACTGAGATTGCATATATCCCTCACAGTCATTCTTCCATTCAAGCCTAGGCTCCCCTTTATATAGAGGATTTGAGAGTCACATTCCATACTAATTTAGGTTTTCTTGTCTTGCACTCCAAAACCTGTGGTATCCTTCCTTCTTATGGGCCAATTCTGGTTGTGATTCTTCTAGGATTTTGGCTGTCGCGTACCGAACGGGCTGGTGAGACTTCGTACTAGGCTTCTGGTTGGCTGGTGATGACCCACAAGTATAGGGGGTGTATTGTAGTACTTTCGATAAATAAGAGTGTCGAACCCAACGAGGAGCAGAAGGTGCTGGCAAGTAGTTTCATGCAAGGTTCTACTACAAATATTAAAAGACAAATTTTTATGGGTTTTATAATAGCAAACAAATAAAGTGCAAGTAAATAAAATGTCGGCCCAGTGGAAACCAGGGTACCATGGGCCGGCCTGCCACAGCCCTCGACGCTCCGCAGGAAATTCTACTAAGGACCAGGCGTTCAGCCTGGCGAGCCTCGTGAGGGATTTTCCCCTCACGAGGGCTCCTTTGCTCAGCCGAGCATTTCTGCTAAGGACCAGACTTTCGATCTCAGGGGCCTCGAGAGGAACTTCTGCCTCGAGAAGGCCTCTCCTAGAAGACCATCAGGTCACGGCGCGTCTCCGCGCTACCCTCGCGAGGTATTCCCTCGCGAGGAGTCAACGGCTACAGAGCCTCGGCGAGGCTCCAGGCCCTCGCGGGGTTCCTTCAAGTGGAAGCAAGCTCCTGCGCACGCTGCAGAGCGCACATGGGCTCTGCGCCCGCCGCAGAGTGACGCGCGCGCTGCGCGCGATGACGAAGACGCCGCAGTTGCCATTCTCGTGTATAAAGCGGTCAAAGGAGCTGGAGGAAGCAAAGCGGACTCCAAGACTTGCCAATTTGGTGATAAAGCGGCCGGCCGCCGCTACGCTCCAACTGCGACGTCACCGTGGGACATGCCACAAAGCTCTGCAGCGCCAGCCACCGTCCTGGATGGACGGTGGCTTTTTCTGCCAAGACGACGTGCTCTCTGCCATGGACCGCGTCCATGGACGCCCCCGACGCTGTGTGCTGTGCTCCATCTTTGCGGCATTGTGGTATCCCTTCCCGCCGGAGATTTTCGGGGAAGAGGACCAACCCAGTATATAAGGAGCCAGTGTACGACATAGGAGGGGATCCCGCATTCACCAACTCATTCAACACCCAAGCAGCTACGTCTGAAGGAGAAGACGGAGCTCATTCCACCATAACCACAACTGTGCCCTCGGCAAGCACCCTTGTACTGTGAACCTCTCCAAGCAGTGCAATACATCTTAGCAGGACGTAGGGCTTTTACACCTCACGGTGGGCCTGAACCTGGGTAGCGGCTCGTGTTCCATCTCTGTCGTGATGTTCCTCACCGAGCTCGACGAGCACCGTCGCCGAGGTTGTTGAGGATCTGTTTGACGTTGTGTTCAGCCCCTTACTCGTTTCCTGGCTTTTGAGAGACACCCCTAGTTCCTGGGACTAGTCTCCGACATTTGGCGCGCCAGGTAGGGGGCTGAGGCGCGTCTTCAACTTCTTCAACCTCTCCGCGACATGACTGACACGCGAGCTGCGCGCCTTGCGCGACGGACGTCCGGCAGGCCAACACCGAGCCTGCCGCCAACAACAACCCGCGTGGTCGCCCACGCGCCAACCGCGCTTCAGAGCGCAACGCCGAGCCGCGCGTCGAGCATCCTGAGGACGACGGCGGCAACGGCAGCGGCAACGACGGCGGCAACGACGACGAGGCGAGGGAGCTTCCTCCCTGCACCCATCCAGGCGCGAGAGCGCCTCCACGCAGGCCGAGCGGCGCCCAGCCCAGCCACTGCGCTACTGATGGCGCAGGAGCTGCTGCGCTACCGTCCCACGCAGGCGGGCCACGACAACTGGCTCGGGCGCCTCGAGGAGCTCATCAACGCCGCCGCCGTTCCTGCCGCCACTACAGCAGCACCAGCGCCCTCTCGCTCGCTGGTGCGCCACTCCGGACGCGAGGGGAACATAGCGCACGGCGCTCCTCCTCCCCCTCCGCCTCCGCCACCTCCTCCAGCTGCAGCTCCGGCAGCAAACCACCGCGCCGCGTCGCACGCATCCTCGCCGCACGACTGCCAGATTGTGCAGCGAACTCCGGCGGATGCGCGCGTGGAGATCGAGCGCCAGAGGGACCGCCACAACCGCGTCGTCCAGGAGATTGCCGCTGCAGGTCGCCAGAACCGCGGCGCGCTCGCTGGCGGCGTGTGACATACGCCACGGGCTGCACCGCCTTCACCCGCAACCTGCGCCGCGTCGTCTGGCCCGTGAAGTTCAAGCCAGACCTCCCTCCGCGCTACGACGGCAGGACCAACCCTCTGGAGTTCCTGCAGCTCTACACCGTCTCCATCCAGGCTGCGGGAGGCGACGACAAGGTGATGGCCAACTGGCTCTCCATGGCGCTCAAGGACTCCGCGCTCTCGTGGCTCATGAACCTCCCCGAGAACACCATCGACACGTGGGAGGACCTCTGCAAGGTCTTCGTCGCCAACTTCAAGGGCACCTACGAGCGCGCGCTCACCTACAACGACCTTCGCGCGGTGCGCCAGAAGCCTGACGAGACCCTCCGCAGATACATCCAGCGCTTCAGCCAGGTCCGCAACAAGATTCCGAACATCCCGGACTCGCACGTCATCTCCGCCTTCAGGGAGGGCGTCACGAACCACGGATGCTCGAGAAGCTCGGCATCCACGACACCCTCCCTCGTGGTGAAGCTCTTGATCTGGCTGACAAGTGCGCCAAGGCTGAAGAGGGCCTCCTCTTCGTCAAGAAGGAAAGAGGATGACCCTCCTGAGGGGTCCAGGAGCAAGAAGAAGCCTGCCGAGAAGCGCAAGACCACCGCCATCCTCGCGGCAGAGCCTGACGCAAAGCAGCCTCGCGAGGCCTCTCCGGCGGCTGAGAGAAGAAAGTGGACAATCGCCCGTTCTGCATCTACCACAACAGGCACAACCACGACTGAAGACTGCTGGGAGCTCAAGCAGCTCAGCAAGGAGCGCGAGAAGAACCAGGGCCGCGGCGGAGGCCGTGGTGGCCGGAGGTGGACGCCACAACTTCCAGCAGAGGGCTCGGGGGAACAACGCTGGGCAAAACGGCAACCTCCCCGACGAGAACCCTGGGGGCTACCAGGCCCCTCAGGGGGCAATAGCCTGCATCCTCGGCGGGTCCCAGGCGCCCAAGTCCAACAACCACTTCAAGCAATTCTCTCGCGAGGTCAACGCGCGCTTCCAGGGCTTGAGGCTTCCCAGCCCCTCAAGTGGTCGCAGTACACCATCGCCTTCGACTCCAAGGACCACCCCAAGTCGACCAAGGCTAGGCACCATCCCTCTGGTGTGCACCCCATCATCAACAACATCGCCGTCGCCAAGACACTCATAGATGGGGGTGCGGGCTTGAACGTCATCTCTGTCGAGACCTTCGAGCAGCTTCAAGTGCCCTACGAGTGGCTGATGCCCTCTAGGCCCTTCACGGGGGTGACAAGTGGCTCCACCACTCCTCTGGGGCAGGTGAGGCTCGCGGTCACCTTCGGCACGCCGCAGAACTACCGCACCGAGCAGATCGACTTCGACGTCGCGCACATTGGCCTGCCCTACAACGCCATCCTCGGCTACCCCGCCCTCGCGAAGTTCATGGCCGTCACTCACCATGCGTACAACATCGTCAAGCTTCCAGGCAGCGGCGGCACCATCGCCATCCACGGTCAAGTCCAGGACGCAATGCGCTCTGTCGAGACCGCCTACAAGGCCGCTGCCGTGGCATTCCCCGCTGATGAGGACATGGAGCCCCTCGAGAGGCCCGCGAAGAAGAAGCAGCTGTTCTCACAGGAGCAGGCAGCCACGAAGAAGGTGTCTTGGACGCCAGCGGCTCGGGGGCTAGCGTCACCATAGGCGCTGGCTTGCCTCCCAAATAGGAAAGCGCGCTCGTCGCCTTCCTCAGGGCAAACTCTGACATGTTCGCATGGACACCGTCAGAGATGTCCGGAGTACCGAGGGAGGTGATCGAGCACCACTTAGCCGTGTGTCCAAACGCACGCCCCGTGAAGCAGAAAGCACGGCGCCAGGCGCCAGAGAAGCAAGAGTTCATCATCAAGGAAGTAGAGAAGTTGAAAGAAGCACACATAATCAGAGAAGTTCCACACCCCACATGGCTCTCCAACACGGTGGTCGTTCCCAAGCACACCGGGGGCGGCAGGCTCTGCATCGACTACACCGACCTCAACAAGGCCTGCCCCAAGGACCCGTACCCCATGCCTCGGATAGACCAGATCGTGGACTCCACCGCCGGCTGCGACCTCCTCTGTTTTCTGGATGCCTTCTCAGGCTACCACCAGATCAAGATGGCGAAGGAGGATGAGGAGAAGACAGCATTTCTCACCCCTTGTGGTGTGTATTGCTACGTCTGCATGCCCTTTGGCTTGAAGAACGCCGGCGCCACCTTCCAGAGGCTCATGAGGAAGGCCTTGGGGGCTCAGATGGGAAGAAACGCAGAAGCCTACGTCGACGACATCGTGGTCAAGACTCGCGAAGAGCACACCCTCATGGAGGACCTCGAGGAGACCTTTGCCAGCCTGCGCAAAGTAACATCAAGCTGAACCCCGCCAAGTGCGTCTTCGGGGTACCGTCAGGCAAACTCCTCGGGTTCCTAGTGTCTCACCGCGGCATAGAAGCGAATCCTGACAAGATCAAAGCCATAGAAGAATGCAGCCACCTCGTCGCCTCAAGGACATGCAGCGCCTAGCGGGATGCATGGCCAGCCTCGGCCGTTTCATCTCCAAGTTCGGCGAGAGGGCGCTGCCATTTTTCAAGCTCATGAAGCGGTCTGGCACGTTCAAGTGGACGCCGGAGGCGGACAAGGCATTTGAAGACCTGAAGAAGTACTTGGCTAGCCCACCTGTCATGGTTGCCCCAAGGCCTGGCGAGCATCTGAAGCTGTACCTATCAGCCACTCCACAAACAGTGAGCGCAGCCTTGGTGGCAGAAAGGGAAGAGCCAGTCCTCGCCAAGAAGGACACTGCCACGCCAAGCCCAGATCCCCCCGACAAGGAAGCACCCTCTTCAGGCCCGAGCCTCATGCCAGCCCGCACAACCAGAAGGCACCCTCGCGAGGGTCCACCTCAAGAGAGGCTCGACAAGGCTCCCGAGGAGCCCAGCGCTGCGTCACCATCGACAACCTCGTCGAGCATCCCGTCTACTTCGTCAGCACTGTGCTGCGAGATGCTCGCGAGCGGTACACTATGCAGCAGAAGCTCCTCCTCGCGCTCCTCATCGCTTCCAGGAAGCTGCGCCACTACTTCCAGGGCCACCCCATCACGGTGGTCACATCATTCCCTCTGGAGCAAATCCTGCGCAATCCAAACGCCACTGATCGCGTCGCAGGGTGGAACATTGAGCTGCAACCTTTTGGCCTGCGCTTCGACACCACCAGGGTCATCAAGGGAGGGCATTGGCTGACTTCGTCGCCGAGTGGACAGACACGCAGCAAGAAGAGCCTCATGAGGCAGAAACCACGCCAGCTGGAGACACAGTGCCAAGCCACTGGACCATGCACTTCGATGGAGCATTCGCATGCCAGAACGCAGGGGCTGGCGTCGTCCTGACCTCACCCAAGGGCGACAAGCTCTACTACGCCGTCCAGCTGTGCTTCACGACTGACAAGGTCTCCAACAACATCGCCGAGTACGAGGGCCTCCTCGCCGGGCTCAGAGCCGCAATCGCCCTCGGCATCAAGCGCTTACTCATCAAGGGCGACTCCCAGCTCCTCGTCAACTTCTCCAACAAGAGCTATACGCCTAAGGACGGCACATGGCCGCTTACCTCGAGGAGGTCCGCAAGCTCGAGAAACACTTCAAGGGGATGGAGCTCAGGCACATCCCACGAAGGGAGAACCAGGAGGCCGACGACATCGCCAGGCGAGCATCGCGCAGAGAAGCCCAGCAGGCAGGTGTGTTCGAGGAGAGACTCACCAGGGCATCGGTGAAACAGCCAAAAGAAGCGGTCGAATGGACACGGACGAAGAGCTCCCACCACACCAACATCTGGAGCACCGAGCTGCGGTCCACCCACAGGAGAACGCCTGCTGGCCATGACGCATCAAGAGACGGGCTGGATCGATGAGCTCAAGGAGTACCTCAGGGACGGAGTCCTCCCTGAAGAGGACAGAAGCAGAGAGAATTGCTCGCCAGGCCAAGTCATACTGCCTTCACGAGGGAGACCTGTACCGCAAGCGTCCAAATGGAGTTGCACTAAAATGCGTCCCCCCTGAAGAAGGCCGCCAGCTGATCAAGGACATACACAGTGGAGAATGTGGCCACCACTCATCATCACGCACCCTGCAGGGAAAGTCTTCAGGAGTGGATTCTACTGGCCCTCAGTGCTTCAAGATGACCGTTGTCCAGGCTTGCGAGGCATGCCAATTCCACGCCAAGCAAGTCCACCAGCCTGCACTGGGGCTCCAGACCATCCCGCTCTCCTGGCCCTTCGCGGTCTGGGGGCTGGACATCCTGGGACCTTTCCCACGCTCCAGCGGGGGCTACCGCTACCTCTACGTCGCCATGACAAGTTCACCAAATGGGGGAGGTCGAAGCGGTGCGCATCCCGGCGAGATCAGCGGTGAAATTCATCAGAGGCCTAGCCTGTCGCTTCGGCGTGCCAAATCGCATCATCACCGACAACGGCTCACAGTTCACCAGTGGCATCTTCAGGGCCTACTGCGAGAGCCTTGGCACCGGCTCTGCTTCGCCTCGGTGGCCATCCACGAAGCAACGGGCAGGCTGAGCGAGCGAACGCGAAGTGCTCAAAGGCCTCAAGACAAGAAGCTTCAACCGCCTCAAGGCCACGGCAAGAATTGGATCGAAGAGCTCCCCTCTGTGCTCTGGTCCATCCGCACCACCGCCACGAAGCCCACTGGAGAAACGCCGTTCGCTCTCGTCTATGGCGCCGAAGCAGTCCTCCCCACCGAGATCAAGCATGGGTCCCCACGGATCCTTGCTTTCAATGAGGACAATCAAGAGGAGCTCCACAACGACGACTTGCTGCTGCTCGATGGACTACGTCGCCGCGCTGCCCTCCGAGCGGCAAAGTACCAGCAAGACCTGCTGTCGTGGGTTTGTCACGTCAGGTGTCATGGATGACTTCGTAGGTGTGGGATTACGCGAGTCAAGCATCTCCGAGCTTGGGATCGCAGGAACAAAGATCAACACAGATTTACCCAGGTTCGGCCCCCTCAATGTGAGGTAAAAGACCTACTTCCTGCCTACCCTAGATTGGTATTGATATGATAATCGAGGTGTTACAATGGAGGCGATCCGATCTGGTACTCGCCGTATGAGCTAGGGTTTTAGGGCTTGACCTTCTCTAAGTCCTGCGAGTCCTCTTTATATACACAGAGGCTCGTCAGGTTACAAGAGTTCTACACGAAGCCTGATTATCTTTCTTGTCTTCCAAGGCAAGTTTGCACCGACCTTCTGGAGCTTTCCTTTATCGAGTCGCGATGCGAGATTGGCCCATCTTTCACGTGGCCCAACAATGATAGCGCAGCCTTAAGTCGCTGTTTGTTAAATTCGAATAAGTCGCGGGTTAATCATTCCCCCGACATTAGCCCCCAAGCGTGGCCTGAACTTCATAGGATTTCTTGATCTTGAATGTTTAGGCCGCGCTTTTCCTTATTTCGCGACTTATAATTGTGCTGGATTGGCCTTGACTCGCACCTGGAAGATCATCTGACTTCGTGAGCTTCTTTGTTAGAGTAGCCTGATAGCTTCAAACTTGATGACGATCCATCTTCAAATTTTTGATGATAATATGATGTAGCCCCCAAGGATTGAGAGGATGTAACGTGATAATCATCTCAATTCTTCTCAGAGAGTTTGAAGGTCGTCACCTGTAACTTGATATCATGAATAAAACAATTGTTAAGATACAAGTAATTGTAATTGGTGTTGCCGTACTATAAGCAGTACATCGACCTCTCGTTAGGCCATCTGAATCCTTAAGTGGGCACTCGCGCGACTCAGTATTTCCTAGGAACATGTGTGTTCAGGGTCGAGAGCGGCCATGATAGGCAATCAAGCTCGATTGACGCCACACCCCAGTACTTTGGCCACATAATGCGAGTAGCAATCCAACTTAAGGTAAATTTGATAATTGCCAATAAGTTGGCTGTTTCAGGGTAACAAAGCCCCAAGAAACATAATGATATGGCCATGATAGGCTAAGCTATGATAAGCTTTGATTATGATGACACATAAGGTCGCGCCTTGGTGGCAACCGAGTGTTATACATAGGGTTGGATCGCGCGTAGGTGGCGATCCATGGTGATACATGGGGTCGGTCGCGCCTAGGTGGCGACCAGAATGATACAAAGTTTACGGCCGCGCCTAGGTGGCAGCCGGTTTCTGATACAAGGGTCGATCGCGCCTGGGTGGCGATCAGATGTTGCATAGGTCGCGCCTAGGTGGCGACCAAAGTTGAAGTTCTAGCCCTGAGTGGCTGTGATGATACTCAGCTATAAAGCTGGAAAGGATGATGCTTGGCTCTAATTAGCCTTTTCTTATGTATAGTACGGTCGCAGGTGTGCGACGTTCCAAGGGCGAGGTGCCTCGAGACGATCCTCGAAATCATGGCGTTCGCTGCTTTCTTCCCTTACATCCAGCAGATAGTACGACCCATTGTTTAGCTTCTTGCTGATGATGTAGGGTCCTTCCCATGGAGAGGACAGCTTATGCATTCCCTTGTGATCTTGTTTAAGTCGCAGTACTAGGTCGCCTTCTTGAAAGGTGCGGGTTTTGATGCGTCTGGCATGATAGCGTCGCAAGTCTTGTTGATATACCGCTGACCTTGATGCTGCCAAGTCTCTAACCTCTTCTAATGTGTCCACCGAGTCTTGCCGAGCTATCTCATTATCTGTCTCGATGTAAGCCGCAACTCTTGGTGAATCATGTATGATGTCGCTGGGCATGACTGCTTCTGCTCCATAGACCATGAAATATGGTGTAAACCTGTGGATCTGTTAGGGGTTGTTCTTAAGCTCCACAGTACTGCTGGCAATTCTCCACCCAACATCCTGGAGATGCTTCGACCTTTTCAATAAGGCGCGGCTTAATTCCATGGAGAATTTCCTGGTTAGCTCGCTCAGCTTGTCCATTGCTCTGCGGGTGTGCTACTGACGTGAGGTCCAATCTTATCCCATTGTCTGCGCAAAATATCTGTGTAGCCCTTCAGAGGTGTTGCTCCCGTTGTCTGTAATGATACTATGGGGGTACCCAAAGCGGAATATGACCTTCTTCAAGAACTTGACTGCTGTTTCAGCCTCGCAATCTCCCACAGGTTCTGCTTCTATCCACTTTGTGAATTTGTCCACCATGACCAGGAGGTGAGTTTTTCCGTTTGAAGACCGTCTGAAGGGCCCTACCATGTCAAAACCCCATACGGCAAAAGGCCATGTGATGGGTATTGTGCGAAGTGCTTGAGCTGGCATATGATCTTGCCTAGCGTATCTTTGACATCCGTCGCACACTCTGACAATTTGCTCTGCATCTGCTAATGCTGTTAACCAGAAGAATCCATGTCGGAACGCCTTTGCCACCAAAGATCTTGACGAAGCATGATGGCCACAATCGCCTGAATGAATTTCGTGCAAGATTTTTCGTCCCTCTTCTGGTGAGACACATCTTTGGAATGCTCCTGACACGCTGCGCTTGTATAATTCGTTGTTGATGATTGTATAGGCCTTTGATCGCCGTATGATTTTGCGCGCCTCAATCTCATCGTCTGGCAGCACTCCGCGACTTAAATATGCCATGTATGGCTCTGTCCATCCTGGCTGTTCATGCAGGGCTGCGACTAAAGTTGAATCGTCCTCTGGCTCTGCAATGTCAATCTCTGCTGGAGGTTTGACTGATGGATTGTGCAGTTCATCCAGGAAAACATTGGGTGGGACTGACTGTCTATTGGATCCAAGCGAGACAGGGCATCTGCAGCTTCGTTTTGTCTCCGATCAATATGTTCAACTTGGTATCCAGTGAAATGTCCAGCAATTCTGTCCACCTCTCTTCTATATGCAGCCATATTCGCATCCTTGCTGTCCCACGTTCCAGAGACCTGCTGTGCCACCAAGTCTGAATCGCCAAAACAGCGTATGCGACTGATGTTCATCTCCTTTGCTATACGTAGACCATGAAGCAGTGCCTCATACTCTGCCACGTTATTTGTGCAGTTGAAGTGTATCTGTAGCACATACCGCAGCTTGTCTCCCTTGGGGATGTTAGAACAACTCCAGCCCCCGAGCCTTGCAACTGTCTTGACCCATCAAAATGCATGGTCCAGTATTTGGTTTCTGCCATGCTAGGAGCGACTTGGATTTCTGTCCAATCGTTGATAAAATCTGCGAGGGCTTGCGACTTAATTGATGTGCGCGGCTCGTAGCTGATGTGATGTGGTCCCAACTCGATCGCCCACTTAGCGACTCTTCCAGTAGCTTCTCGATTACGGATGATATCTGCCAATGGTGCTGAACTAACCACAGTTATTGGATGTTCTTGGAAGTAGTGCTTC
Source organism: Poa pratensis (assembly GCA_947311845.1). NCBI lineage: Eukaryota > Viridiplantae > Streptophyta > Magnoliopsida > Poales > Poaceae > Poa > Poa pratensis. Next base: position 35,930,243 of record CAMZMU010000093.1, on the reverse strand, counting down.
AGCTTGCGACTCGCCATGAACACTCCAAACACCAACTTCTGCCACTGTGGGTAACGCTGTTTGGAAGCTGTGAGGACTTCGCTCACGTAATATACTGGTCTCTGGACAGGGTATTCCTTTCCGGTTCTTGTCTCTCCACAACCATGACAGCGCTCACAGCACGGGAATTTGCCGCTATGTATAGTAGCATGGGCTCTTTATCCTTTGGAGCCGCCAGAACTGGAGCATTTGTCAATTGATGTTTCAAGGCTGTCAGAGCTTCGTCGGCCTCTGCATCCCAAACGAAGGTGTCTGATTTTTTCAACAGTCTGTACAAAGGTAGTGCTTTCTCTCCCAATCTTGATATAAAGCGACTCAAAGCTGCTACGCAACCGGTAAGTCGCTGCACATCTTTTATCTTTTCTGGTTTTTGGAGATCCATCACGGCCTTTATCTTGTCAGGGTTGGCCTCAATGCCTCTTTCTGATACTATGAATCCCAATAGCTTTCCTGCTGGTACTCCAAAGACGCACTTTGTGGGGTTGAGCTTCATGTTGTATTTTCTGAGATTTGTGAATGTCTCTGCCAGGTCACTAATAAGATCCTGGCCAACTTGCGACTTAACCACAATATCATCCACGTAGGCGTGAACGTTGCGACCTATTTGCTCATGTAGACAATTCTGAATGCATCTTTGGTAAGTCGCACCTGCGTTCTTCAACCCAAAGGGCATGCTGACATAACAAAAAGCTCCAAAGGGTGTGATGAAGGACGTCTTTTCTTGGTCCTCCCTCTTCATCTTGATTTGATGGTAGCCTGAATAGGCATCCAAAAAGCATAACAGCTCGCACCCAGCAGTTGAATCAATCACTTGGTCGATTCGCGGCAAAGCAAATGGATCCTTTGGACAAGCTTTGTTAAGACTGGTGTAATCAACGCACATTCGCCACGTACCGTTCTTTTTCATAACCAAGACTGGGTTTGCCACCCACTCCGGATGGTATACCTCCGTGATGAATCCTGCAGCCAGTAGCGAGCTATTTCCTCCCTATTGCCTTTCTTCTATCATCGTGGAAACGCCGTAGTGGCTGCTTCACTGGTTTAGCCGCAGGGTTCACTTTGAGGCTATGTTCTGCTAATTCTCTTGGTACCCCTGGCATATCTGACGGTTTCCATGCGAAGATGTCCTTATTTTCCTGAAGAAAGCGACGAGAGCCTTCTCCTGCTCTTCTTCCATGTGTGCTCCAATGCTGGTTTGCTTGGATGAGTCGCCAGGAACAAGATTTATCTGCTTGTGTCCTGGGCCGCTTTGAATTTCATTGGTGGCTCGGCAGATGGCGTGGTAACTACGCTCATGTCATTTGGGTCCACCTGCGACTTATAACCTTTTAGCTCTTCCGCGGCACAGGCAGATTCTGCGAAGGCCGCATCTCCTTTTCACATTCTATCGCTTTTTCTCTATCTCCGTACACTGTGATGACCCCTTTTGGTCCTGGTATCTTCAACTGTAGGTACACGTAGCATGGCCTGGCCATAAACTTAGCAAAGGGTTCTTCCAAACAAGGCGTGATATGGGCTTTGGAATTTTACCACTTCGAACATAGGAACTCGCTTCTGAAGTTCTCTTCTGTCCCAAAAGTTACCCCTAGGGTTATTTTCCCCGCTGGCGTGCGGACCTTCCTGGGACAATGCCGTGAAACACTTGACGTGGGCTGCAGGCTGGAATCCTTGAGTCCTAGACGCTGGAACGTATCGTAGTACAAGATATTAATGCTGCTTCCTCCATCCATAAGCACTTTGGTCAGCTTGTATCCTGCAACGTACGGTGCCACAACCAGCGCCAACTTGCCAGGTTCCCGTACTTGTGGCGGGTGATCGTCGCGACTCCAAGTTACTGTGTGCTCGACCACCTTAGCCAATTGGGCGTTCACCTGTTGACTCCTGCGACTCAATTTCTCTTCCCTTTTGGAGGTGTCGATAACTATTGTGTGATACTGCCCCGTTTGCCTGGGGTTGCTCGTGCGTGCTGCCCAACATTTGCGTCATGAGCCGTACCAGGGTTTCCTTCGTGGGAATTTCCCCTGTTGTGCTGGCTTTCTTCTTTCCACTTCTTGTAATAGTGCATTGTGCCTTGGTATGGTCCGCTGGCCGTCCATCACCTGTTGCATGAAGGTCGCACGGCCGATTAAAAACTTCTTGCATATTGATTGGACGGGAGCCGTATCCTCGACCCCTTCCTCGCTGGCCTCTGAATCCTCCACGCGTATTGGCGACGAGCCCTGAGTGACCATCTTCGTTTTTGCGTTTGTTTTGATTCGCGTTGTTGTGGCTTGTTTGCTGCTGCTGGGGCTTGTTGGAGTTTTTCTTTCCTTTGGCAGCAACCTCCTCTTCTTCTCCGTCTGACGCGTCTCTGGTTTTATCCGAGCCGGCATATTTGTTAGCCGCAGCCATTACCTCGCTGAGGCTCTTGACTTTATCTTTCATGCGACCCAGCTTATGAATCAGCGGCTCAAACTTGCAGTTTTTCTCCATTACCAGGACGGCTGAGCTTGGTGGTATATTATCTGAGGAGTGTATTATTTCTGCCACCCTTTTCATCCAATGGCGACTTGACTCGCCTTCCTTCTGGACACAACGCTCGAGATCTTCTATATTGCAGAGTCGTTTGCAAGTTCCTTGGAAGTTCTTAACGAAGGCATCCTTCAGTTCCTCCCAAGTATTTATAGAGTTGGGAGGCAAATTTTGCAGCCATATGTGCGCTGCACCTTCTAGCATCATGTTGAGGTACCTTGCACATATTTCCTCTGAGGCGTTCAAAATGCTCATCCCCATCTCGTAATTGTTCAGCCAGGTGGTTGGATCCATGCTGGCGTTGTAGTTTGCCACCTTGCGTGGCCCTTTGAAATCTTCAGGAAAAGGTTCCGATCTGATCCTTTCAGTAAAACACGCTGGGCCCTTGAGCCGCGAGGACAGGGTTGTGGATGTGCCCGTTGGATTGTTGACTTCTGCGGGCCGCGTTTGCATCACTGGCATATTCGCCTGTGCTTCTGCGACTTGCTCCTGCTGCCTCTGTGCGACTCCTGATATGTTCTCTGGTGGCCTGCTTTGGACGCTTCTTTCTGCTGCAATCCTGTGATTGGCTGGTACGAGGGGCAGCTGTGCTTCGGCTTCTGCCCTATTGGCTTGTTGCAGGACTGCTGTACTTAGCATCTGAATCGCGCGCCGCGCCTCAGCATTGACCGGGTCATCGCCTGTTGGTACCATCTGAGTCAAGATATTAGCCGCAGCATACATATTATCGACAGGGTTTTGGTAATGGCCCTGCGGGGTGTGAAACCTCCTTGGTTGTTGCTGGGTCTCTTGATTTGTTGGTCCCCATCCTTCCGCAACTGTCTGGATTCCCGCTCCCGCGGCTGGAGTAAGCGGGATTTCCACTGTTGGTTGAGTCGCGCGCAGTTGTGTTTGCGAGTCAACCTGTCGTTGAGTCGCAGCCAGCGCGGCTACTCTTTGCCGCTCCTGTTGGATTCCTTGGTTTATCTGATCGAGCCTGCGGCGCTCTTCTTCCATCCTTCGAACCTCATACAGGAGCTCGGCCCTGGCGGCCTCAATTTCTGTTGCACGGAGGGCGGCGTTTGTGGCTGACAGGGACAAGAAGTGGGTTGCTTGGGGGTGCCGATGCCTCGGCTTCTCCAGCAGTTCCTGATGCACCTGCTCCTCCGGTCGTGTAAACCGCGACTTGCGCCGTCTCTCGATCTGGTGATAATGCGATTTCTGGTGGGTAACCCCAGCAACTTTCTTCAAAGGCAGGTACAATGGACCCAAACTCTTGCGAGTCCATGCTTTCCATGGATTCTTCCCCATCATCGGCGACTTCTTCTACTGAGTCGCCTTCTTGGACCGAGCTAATGGACCTGCCACCGATGAAGCCAACGAAGACGTTGATGGATCCAAACGGGATGACGTGGCCGGTCTCCAAGTAATCTGCTTCCGGCCCCCAGCTTGAATCGTCAATGAGGTGTGCCATCAACCGATGATACGGCCAACGAGATCTTCAGCTCCTTTCATGGATCCTGCGCGGAACGTGACGCTCTTGACCGCAGGCCCCACGGTGGGCGCCAACTGTCGTGGGTTTGTCACGTCAGGTGTCATGGATGACTTCGTAGGTGTGGGATTACGCGAGTCAAGCATCTCCGAGCTTGGGATCGCAGGAACAAAGATCAACACAGATTTACCCAGGTTCGGCCCCCTCAATGTGAGGTAAAAGACCTACTTCCTGCCTACCCTAGATTGGTATTGATATGATAATCGAGGTGTTACAATGGAGGCGATCCGATCTGGTACTCGCCGTATGAGCTAGGGTTTTAGGGCTTGACCTCTCTAAGTCCTGCGAGTCCTCTTTATATACACAGAGGCTCGTCAGGTTACAAGAGTTCTACACGAAGCCTGATTATCTTTCTTGTCTTCCAAGGCAAGTTTGCACCGACCTTCTGGAGCTTTCCTTTATCGAGTCGCGATGCGAGATTGGCCCATCTTTCACGTGGCCCAACAATGATAGCGCAGCCTTAAGTCGCTGTTTGTTAAATTCGAATAAGTCGCGGGTTAATCATTCTCCCGACACCTGCGCCGCTACCACAGCCACCACATACGTCCGCGCACCCTCGTGGCAGGCGATCTCGTCCTCAGGAGGATTCTCTCCAGAGAGGGCCTCCACAAGCTCTCACCCATGTGGGAAGGCCCCTACAGGGTCGCGCACATCGCCAGGCCTGGCGCGGTACGGCTCGAGACGGAAGACGGCGATCCAATCAAAAACCCATGGAACATCGAGCACCTACGCAAGTTCTACCCGTGATCACGTCGCGGTGATTACCCCCAAGAGCAAGGGATCACCGTAGCACCTCTCAATGTGGAAGTAAGGTATCGATCCGCAGGAGCAAGAAGGAAAAGTTATCTATTCCCTACAACTAAAGTGTCACAAGTTTTAGTTGATTATGCACTAAACAAGTTTGGAGAACAAGGTGGTTGATGGATGGAAGTAACCAAGCAAGAATGTAAAAGTGTCCCAATCCTCTTCAATGCAAGAGGACAAGACAAATGGTAGCAAGCAAAAGCTCTCAAAGAGAGAGAAAGCCCAATCCTCTATGCAGCAAGAGGACAAGCTCAAGTGTGAGTTTCTTATAGGAACAATGGACATGGATTCATGGTTCACTTAATCCTCTCTCTCTCATCTATGGTGATTATCATGTTATAGATAAAGTACACACAATTGTCATGTTTTAATGGTAGCTTTTATGACGTCTATATGTCTTAAAACACATAGTTGAAAGAAATACACATTTGTGTTGCTAGGTCACCCTCGTAAGGCTAGCATGGTTGCTCTCACTCCCACATCATACTCTTTCTTTTTACCCCCGGATAAAGGATGTTGGGCGGTACCGTGCCACTCAATACCTATGCCGTGTCACATCAGCTATCCCGTACCCACATACATCATACTTCTTAAAGAACAATATTCTATCAAAGCATGACAAGTCATAAAAGTTCCAACACAACGGTAAATGCATAACAAATCATCTCATACCACAATATTAACCACAAAGGTATTACATAGATGACCGTAATCATGTTCAGCAGCTCATACGGTACTAATTAGTGAAGCTCAAAGAGAGGAGAGATACATAAGTTACCACCACAAACCCAAATCCGGGGGTGGACTACTCCCCCTTCATCATGGTGATGATGGTGGAGAAGTTCTTGCTGTAGATGTTGATGATGAACACGCCGGAGGGGGGTGGAGCCCTCCGGAGGCGATTCCGGCGGCGTTTCCCCCCTCCGATCTTCACCGACGGCAGCCTTCTGTCTCTCTGTTTCGTGGTTTTCTGTTTCTCCGCCGCCTCATTCCAGAGAACGTCAGGGGACAATTTTTATAAGCGTTTTTAGGTCACGACTAGGTCGGTGGAGCAAAGATCGACGGCGGCGGAGCTCCGAGGCCCAAAATAGGTAGGCCCACGCGGCCAAGATTTTAGGCCGCGTGGGGCCCTCTCATTTCCAGCTGGTTGGGCTTCTGGCCTTCATTGTAAGCCCATTGCGTTCGTCTCGAAAATTCTGAACCGTGCTCTTTGGCCTTGCCCTTTTTGGAGTCCCGAAGCTCCCGGAAAGTCTGAAACACTAAAAAAGACGTTTTCTGGAAAACAGGGTTAATTCCAAATAAATGGGAAAACTATGAAATATTCCCAAAATCATTATAAAACATTGATATAACCCTTATATGATGCAAATATGATTGGAATAGAAGTAAAATAATGGAAAGTTCATGTATGCATTTTACATGCATCACGCGGCAGGCATTTTTTGTCTCATGAGGGAAGCATGCGTCTTCACCTCCCAGCTTCACCAAGCTTTCCCTTCACGAGGGCCGTCTCCACTGAGAGCTCCCTACAACGCGTCACCACGGGCCGCGGGAAGCCTCAGCCACTCCATGTGGAACCCCATGCCCAGACATGGCGGACTTTGTCTTGGCCTCGCCAAGTGTAATGAACAATTTCAGTTCATCATGAACCTTTTGCGCCTCGGCGCCGTTATGTAATATTGCTTGGTGAGTTTTGTTTTCTTGCATTCATTCGCGCTCACATTTTTCCCCATGCGCACCTCGCGAGCGGGGGCTGAGCACGGTGCCTGTGTCTCGGGAGCATCCCAGCAGCATCGTAAAACCCAAAGGATCCGAGCTCTAACTCGTGGCTCTCCGCCCACGACCGTTATCTCACCAAAGAGCTCTGACTCGTGGGCTAGCTCCCATGTACGTCACCTCACCAAGGACCTTGGTGCTTATTCTCCTCGTGAGATACCCATGAGGAAATCTATGAGCGCGCATGAGTTGTACAACTATGCATCGCTTGTGGGTTTGTCTCTCTCTCCAACGCAGGAAACAAGACGCCTTGCCGGGCTCTAAAGCTCCAAACCAGCCTCAGGCAGCCTCGAGAGGGAAAACACCTCACCAGGAACACAACACCCTCTACGAGACAGGCGTCTCGCTAAAGCTAAGTCCAGAACTTACGCCTCATGAGCTCCTTCCCTCTCGCTGGTTTTGTCGCCCCTCGAGCCTCTCTTTTCTCTCTTACGCCTCATGGGCTGCTTGCACGTCAAAGGGGAGCTCCCGAGCATCGCGCCTCGAGAGCTCTTACCTCTCTAAGCCTTACGCACCCCCCGGCCTTGTCGAGCCCTGACTCCGGCATACCGAAGCGGCGGTGCTATTTGCGCTAAGAGCAGGGTCCTAACGACGTAGAGCGAAAAAGACATCAGGAAACAGATAAAAGGCCTCCCGAGGGGCACTCACACTTGCACAAAATAAAAGTGTCTTTACAAACTATTACAACGTAAAGCAGCAAGTCCTAAAGATAACTGGTGCTCCAGGCACATCTCTCCGCAGGGGCAGCCTAAGCAGCAGGGCTGTCATCGTTGTCGTCGTCGCCGTCAGCAGCCTCATCGCCCCCCTCCTCAGCACCTGCCTCGTCATCGCTCTCCTCAACCTCAACCCTCTTGAAGCGTTGGATGTACTTCTCCACGTCGTCCCACACCGAGGCATCCAGCTTCGACGCTAGCTTATTCTCCAGCGGCTCCATCACAGCTGCGAAGTCGAAGCCGGGGTGGAGGTGTGCAAGGTTGGCGAAGACTTGGCCGACCGCGACGCCAAGGAGCTCGCGGCTCTCGTTGTCAACCAGGTCGTCGAGATTCGTCACGACCCCCTCGAGGCTGGTGAGGAGATGCTCGAAGAAGCCGAGGTAGGTGGCGACGTCAGAGTTCCCCTCGGCAGGAAGCACGGGGGTTTCGGCCCCCAGGCGGCCCGCGACGGTCCGCGCACGCCTGACCAAGGAGACGAACATGCGCTCCCGCTGGCGCGACAAGACCTGCGCAGCCAGAGCGCTCTGCCGAGCCTCCTCGACAAGCTCTACAACAGGCCCCACCTGCTGCTGCATCTCAGTCATGTCCTGCGTCAAGGAAGCAAGGTCCTGCTCCGCGTGCTTCCGAGCCTCCACAGCAGCCTGAAGGCGGGAGTCAAATCGTTGCTTCTGAGCCTCAAGCTCTCGGATGCGAGCATCCAGCGCGTTGCGTCTCTTCGTGAAGCGATCCTCCTGCTTCTTGGCCTTCTCCGCGTACTCCCTCCTGCAGCTGTCGCGGAAGAGCTTCTCCCTGGTCGCGGACTCCTCCGCCATCTTCTCCTCCTTTTTGGCGAGGTTCTCGTTGGTCTGTGCGAGACGCTTCTGGTAGAATGCCTCGTCTTGGGTCACCTTGCTCTCGCGAGACTCCAGGTGCTCCCGCTGCGCAGATTGATCCTTCTCGATCTGCTCAACCTGCTCCTCGCGCTTGCGCAGCTCAGTCTCGCGGGCGTCAAGTTCTACCCCGCGCTGCACGATCATGCCCTCGTGGATGCGCAAGTCCTCACGGAACTTCTCCAAGCCCTGCCGCACGTGCTCCGATTCGGCGATGATCCCCGCCTCACGATCCAGAAGCTCTTGATGCTTGGTGGAGATCGCCGCCTCGCGCGCCGCCAGCTCCTGATGCTTGGCCTCGGTCTCCGCCTCGAGAGCCTCGCGCCTGGCACTCAGGTCCGCAAGGGTCTCCTCAACCTCGCGGACCACGCTGACGCGAATCTCTTCAGCAGAGCGCAGCGCTGCCTCGCGTTGCGCCCGGGCTGCCTCGTCCTTCCGGCGGCAGCACTCCACGGTCTCCTGGAGGCAAGCCCAGCCCCGCGCAAGCTCGGCGTCCTCCTCCGCATTGGCGAGATCTTCCTCGGCGAGCTGGACCTCGAGTCCATCGAGCACCTCCCTCGCCGAGCGAAGGACAGCCTCTCGGCGAACTGCAACTGGGCGCCGACCCCGCAGGACTAAGGCCCATGACTCGCCAGAGGGCCTGGAAGCACCAATGCCTGCCGAGGACTCCGCAGCGTCGCGCCTTGGGCTCAGGGTGGCCTCGAGGCGCGTCTGGGGGCTCTGGTGAGAACCTCCCACGCCTTCCACGCTGGGGGCTTTCTGGGGGCTCGAGGCGCCCTCGCCATCAACCCCACAATCTTTCTGCCCCTGGGGAGCACTCTCCTCTCCTCCAGGAGCAGGGTTGGCCTTCTCTGCTGAGGCCGCTCCCGCAGCAGCCTCAGTGTCCACCGTAGGCCCTCCAAGGCTCGCGCTTGGTGGAGGCGACGACGCGGTGGCCTCCTCCATTTCGACGTCAGCGCGCGCCTCTGCAGACGTAGCTGTCTCCGCCGCGCACTCCTTCGCCGGCGACGCGGTCCTTGCCGCATCCTTCTCCGGCGTCTTCTCCTGCCGCACAGGAGAGGCGTCAGGCCGCACAGGCGGTGGCATCGTCACCTCCGCCCCTCCTTCTTCTCCTCGTGGCGCTCCTTTGCTTCAGGAGGCGGCGCCGCGGCCTCGGGAGAAGAGGCGGTGGCCTCGAGAGGTGCCTCCTCAGCCGTAGGCGCTGCAGACGCCGCTGCAGCGCTGGAAATCTCTCCAAGTCTCCGGAGCCTCCGCCGTTTTGGCTCCTCGGGGCGCCTGGAGAGGGAAAGGCTCAGAAACCCCTCGAGAGGTCTACACAAGAAAGACATCAAACCGAAAAAGAAGTACAAAACTTACGCCGCGGTGTCGACCCACTTCCTCTTCGTCCGCCGCGCAGGCGGAGCGCTGGGCTCCGCGCTCGTACGTGCATATGCCTCTTCCCGGGCTCCGGCGTTCCTGTCGTGGATTGCCTTGGAGCGGGGCTCGCAGTGTCCTGACGAAGCGCCATCATGGTCGCTCTCCTCCTTTCCCTCGACACGCTGCGAGGGAGCGACCACGAACCGGTCGCCGCTGCCTGAAGAGATCTCGTGGATCTCAACTTCAGGCGCCGCACTCTTTGAGGCGCTCGAGTTCTCCGCCGAAGAAGTCGGGCCTCCCGAGGCGCCGGTTGCGCCTGCGTCAGACTCCGCGGGCGTCTCCGTCGTCTCCTCGTCGCCCACAGCTGGCGCCCCCTGCGCCGCAGACTCTAGGTCATCGCGAGGCCCGACGTGCCCCTCAGGCACCAGGCCCCACTGGTCGAACTTCGGCATCGTCTGCACGTGCGAGACGCGACGCCCGAGATCGATCCTGTGGAGCGGAACGGTCTTGTCGGTAGGCGCGGGGATGTCTGGAGATGTGAAGAGGGTCTCCATGATGGTGTGCACCTCGTCCTGCATGAAGAGGGTAGCGCTCAGGCGCATCTTGTCCCTCTGGTTGGAGTACAGCCACATCGCGTCTGCATGCCTCTGGAGTGGAGCAATGTGACGCCTCACGAAGTCCTTGGCCACCATCTGCCCGGTGAGGCCAGCCTCGCAGAGGTCCTTCAAGCGCCTCACCACGGGGCCAAGTGATGCGCCCTTGAGTGCCTTAGAAGACCAGCTCTCCCTCTTCGTCGGAGGCGCTTCAGGCAGTTCGAAGAAGGCGCTCTGGCTCCCGAACTTCATGAGGAACCAGCGCTTGCGGAAATCCACCACCTTCTTCGTCACGCTGGTCACAATGTTCTCACCGTTCCGCGCGATGGGGATGTAGACGTCCTTCATGCCATCGGTGATGCGGAAGGACACGCACCCCGACCGCTCCTTGTTCGCCGTGAACCGGAGCGCGTAGAAGTTGCGGAAGAGGTCCACCGAGGGCGGAATGCCGATGTACGCCTCGCAGAGATAGGCGAAGATGGAGAGGACGAGGATGGAGTTGGGGTGGAGATGAAGAACCTGGATCTGGTAGCGCTCCAGAACCGCCAGGAAGAAGTCGGAGAAGGGAGGCACGAGCCCGGCGTAGAGGGTGTGCATGAAGATGGGGTAGAAGCTGCCGAAGGAGTTGTTCGCCAGCTTGAGCACCGTGGCGCCGTGCTCGTTGGTCGCCGAGGCCGCCATGTGACGCACCTTGTCCAGCTGCGCCTCCTTCTCGAAGCGGAAGCCAATCAGAGCCGGCTCGAAATCGCCGCCTTGCTGCGTCGCGGCAGGCTCGCCGCCCTGCATCGCCGCCTTGCCCTTCGTGGACGCGGCGGTCTTCTTGGGCGCCATTGCAGCAAGATTGCAAAGGAGGAGCTTGGGGATTGAGCGCTAGGAGCAAGGAGACGAAAGGGGAACGAGTAGAGTAATGACCGCCTGCGCCGAGTTCTCCGCCTTTTATCGGCTCATCGAGCCATTACCAGGACGTGGCGGGACCCACCACTTCGCCCGTTACTTCAGAGGAGATCGTGGGATCGTGTCCGGCCGCGGCGCTCCACGTATCTCGGGCTACGCAGGCTTCTTTGGGCCCACGACGATTCGCCTCCGCCTGAGGAACTCCAGCGTGCCCATCGCGGGCCCGGGGGCTACTGTTGGCCCAGTGGAAACCAGGTTACCATGGGCCGGCCTGCCACAGCCCTCGACGCTCCGCAGGAAATTCTACTAAGGACCAGGCATTCAGCCTGGCGAGCCTCGTGAGGGATTTTCCCCTCACGAGGGCTCCTTTGCTCAGCGAGCATTTCTGCTAAGGACCAGACTTTCGGCCTCAGGGGCCTCGAGAGGAACTTCTGCCTCGAGAAGGCCTCTCCTAGAAGACCATCAGGTCACGGCGCGTCTCCGCGCTACCCTCGCGAGGTATTCCCTCGCGAGGAGTCAACGGCTACAGAGCCTCGGCGAGTCTCCAGGCCCTCGCGGGGTTCCTTCAAGTGGAAGCAAGCTCCTGCGCACGCTGCAGAGCGCACATGGGCTCTGCGCCCGCCGCAGAGTGACGCGTGCGACTGCGCGCGGTGACGAAGACGTCGCAGTTGCCATTCTCGTGTATAAAGCGGTCAAAGGAGCTGGAGGAAGCAAAGCGGACTCCAAGACTTGCCAATTTGGTGATAAAGCGGCCGGCCGCCGCTACGCTCCAACTGCGACGTCACCGTGGGACATGCCACAAAGCTCTGCAGCGCCAGCTCACCGTCCTGGATGGACGGTGGCTTTTTCTTCCAGGACGACGTGCTCTCTGCCATGGACCGCGTCCATGGACGCCCCCGACGCTGTGCGCTGTGCTCCATCTTTGCGGCATTGTGGTATCCCTTCCCGCCGGAGATTTTCGGGGAAGAGGACCAACACCCGTATATAAGGAGCCAGTGTACGACATAGGAGGGAGATCCCGCATTCACCAACTCATTCAACACCCAAGCAGCTACGTCTGAAGGAGAAGACGGAGCTCATTCCACCATAGCCACAACTGTGCCTTCGGCAAGCACCCTTGTACTATGAACCTCTCCAAGCAGTGCAATACATCTTAGCAGGACGTAGGGCTTTTACACCTCACGGTGGGCCTGAACCTGGGTAGCGGCTCGTGTTCCATCTCTGTCGTGATGTTCCTCACCGAGCTCGACGAGCACCGTCGCCGAGGTTGTTGAGGATCTGTTTGATGTTGTGTTCAGCCCCTTACTCGTTTCCTGGCTTTTGAGAGACACCCCTAGTTCCTAGGACTAGTCTCCGACATAAAAGAGAGCAATAATAATTGTAGCAAGTGGCCCAATCCTTTTTAGCACAAAGGACAAGCCGGTGGTGTTACTTATGATGGCTAAAACGTTCTTGAGGACACACGGGAATTTCGTCAAGTCACTTTTGCTTCGTACCGCCGCTTAGTCTTTAATATTTTGATAAGTGTTGTGTGGGTGAACCTATGCTAATGTACCGCTCTTACTTGGACAAATACACACTTGTGGTTAAACCTTCCCACAAGCATCCGCAAATGCAAGAAAGTTTTTAAGAATTAACTAACCACAACTTTAAACTCTGGGATACTACACTCCCTTGCGCAATAGCTTACCAACGGGGGTTTAGGTTTCTGTCGCTCCCGCAACCCCACAATAAGCAAACTAAATGCACAATGCATTCTCCTAGGCCCATAAAGGTGAAGTATTATGTAGTCGATGTTCACATAACACCACTAGAAGAACAACACCACAACTTAAGCATCAAACTATTAAATACTACTCAACATAATTCCACTACCAGTGTCAAGACTTCTCCCATGTCCTCAAGAACTAAACGAACTACTCACGAGACATCATTTGGAACATGATCAGAGGTGATAAAGTGATGAACAATATTCTGGACATAAAAGTAATTCACCGATAAAACTCAATAGCATCAACTACGACAAGTAATCAACACCGGAAAAGTAATCCCAATAAACTACACAAGGAGGAACCCTAGATGTCTCAGCGGAACGAAGTGGGGCGGCGGTGATGATGGTGCTGGCGGTGGAGATGGTGTGGATGATGTTCCCGATGAAGCCCGTGGCGATGACGATGACGATGGCGACGATTTCCCCCTCCGGGAAGGAATTTCCCTGGCATATTTCTCCCTGCCGGAGAGCTTTTCTCTCTCTGTGGTTTCCGCCCTCGAGGCGGCGGCAAAATATTTCTTCGGAGCGTCCCCCTTTGTTTTTAGGTCACAGGGATGATATACGCGAGAGGGGAGAGCCGGAGGCGGCGCAGGGCCACCAGGTGGGCCCCAGGCGCGGTCCAGGCTTGGCCGTGCCTGGGTGGCGTCTGGCCACCCTGTGGACCCCCTCTGGTCCCTCTTCTGGCTCCGTCCATCTTCTGATGAAATATTAATCTCTGAATTTTCTCAGAATTTTTGGAGTTGCAGAAGTACAGTATATTGACGGTGCTTTTTCCAGCTGATTCCAGGCTCCGGCAGTTCATTCCTCGATAATCGTCAAACGTGCAAAACAAGATGAAATAAAATAAGAATTGCACTCTAATATGAAATATATCAATGAATAACAGTCAATTATGATACAAAATAGTGATGCAAAATGGACGTATCAACTCCCCCAAGCTTAGACCTCGCTTGTCCCCAAGCGAAAACTGAGCTCGGAAAACATGACCACAAGTTTATGGAGGGAAAGTGTCGATAATAAAGAATACGAACATGAAGCATCACTCCCCCAACTACACAAGTTTAAGAGCGGTTCCGAGATATCATACTTTTTATTTATATATATATTTTGACACTCCTCCCACCTTTGCTTACACAAGCCATGGCTAACTGAATCCTCGGGTGCCTTCCATCAATCACATATCCATGGAGGAGTGTCTGTTTTTTTGTATTTCTGATATTGGACTAACCAGCAATGTGCAAATTTTTGACAAGCAGATGAAGCATGCAAGTCATATAAACATTATTTGGTATGGAAGATGATAAACCCAACTACTACGTCCTCATGAGCTAAAAACAATGGCACAAATATAGAGTATTTTGAATATTTAAAGGTAGCAGATGACTAATTTACTTGGAATGGCAGTGAAATACCACATGTAGAAAGTTATGGTGGACACTTTGGAAGGTTTTGGTTCAGGTTTTTGGATGCACGAGAAGCATTCCCTCTCAGTACAAGGCTTTAGGCTAGCAAGGCTTTTTAGCAAACACCAGAGTTAAGAGATACAAGCAAGTATATATAGCAACAAGGTAAACAATGTATATATTGTAAACTGTTTCCCTAGTTGGTTATCAAATTCTAAATTGCAAGAATACAACGCCAGAGAGCTAACAAGCAAGAAAAAGAGTAACCAAGATGACTATTTTGCATAAAAACTTTCTCTATACTAAGGTGTCAAAGCTACTACAGAGTTTGCCACAACTCAAAAAGATTTACTTGCTACACCTAATGTAAGCCAACACTTCCTCAAGATCAACACATAAGAGAGGTTGCAGTACTAAAATAAAAGGTGCGAAAAAATAAGCAGAACTTCTCATTAATACTCCATCATAGACAAACTCACACCAACGGATACAAGGATAACTCACTAAAGGAACGATACTTCCATATTGCAACCTATCTCATATGATAACTTCTCTACTCATGATATGACACTCTACTAAAAATATAAAATATAAAAGATAATGATATTGATACCGGGGCACTCCCCCAAGCTTGGAACAAGCCAAGAGAGTACCATTACCCATGACGAATTACTCCTTCCGTGGTGCACAGATCTCTTCTTCCTTATTGACACACTTCCATGGAAAGGGCTTCCCATCGATGAGAGACATCTCGGTCTCCAACATCCCGAAACTTGCAGCAGAGCTAATATTTTTGAATCTAACCTCATACTCAAAGTTTTGATTGTGTAGGTCATAGATCTGAGCTTGCAGCTGCATTGTCTCCTTGCAAAGGAATAAAATATCCTCCCTTAGCTCTTTAACCTCCTTCTTGTGCTCAGCAATGAGTTCGGAGATGATGCGGTGGTTCGCATCAATCCGCGCAACATGATTGCGTGGATCACACGTTCGCTGGGAGACCCCAAGAGGAAGGTATGAAGCAGTGTAGCAGCAGTTTCCCTCAGTATGAAACCAAGGTTTAATCGAACCAGTAGGAGCAAGAAATCACTTCTGAAGGTTGTCAGTGGCGGAATATGGCACGGCGCAATACCAGGGAATCCGGCGACCGACGTGGAACCTGCACGCAACACAATCAAACTACTTTGCCCCAACGAAACAGTGAGGTTGTCAATCTCACCGGCTTGCTGAAAACAAAGGATTAAACGTATGGTGTGGAAAACAGTAGTAAATTGCAGAGAATGAAAAAGGAACAGTGTTTGCAGTTGGTTGTATTATCAGTGTAAAAGAATGGACCGGGGTCCACAGTTCACTAGTGGTGTCTCTCCATAAAAGATAACTAACATGCTGGGTGAACAAATTACAGCTGGGCAATTGACAAAATATTGAGCGCATGACAATGCATATATATGACATGATGATTACTATGATATTCATGTGGGCATTACGACAAAATACATAGACCGTTATCCAACAGCGTCTATGACTAATAATCCACCGCCAGGTTGTCATACCGAGTTACCCGTTGGTATTAAGTTGCAAGCAACGGATAATTGCATTAAGTAATGTGCGTAATGTAAACAAATGCATTAGACCTAACGGTGTACCCTTAAGCTAAGCATCGGTTATTTTATCCCTAGTGGCAACAGCACATCCACAATCTTAGAAGTTATTGTCACTCTCCCAGATTACCGGAGGCATGAACCCACTATCTAGCATAAATACTCACTTTTGGAGTTACAAGCATCTACTTGGCCAAAGCATCTACTAGTAACGGAAGGCATGCAAGATCATAAATAACATATAAGATAGATTGATAATCAACTTGACATAGTATTCAATATTCATCGGATCCCAGCAAACACAACATGTAGCATTACAATAAGATGATCTTGATCATGATAGGCAGCTCACAAGATCTAAACATGATAGCATAAAGTGGAGAGACAACCATCTAGCTACTGCCATGGACCCGTAGTCCAAGGATGAACTACTCACGCATCACTCCGGAGGCAGGCATGGTGATGTAGAGCCCTCCGGTGATGATTCCCCTCTCCGGCAGGGTGCCGGGAAGAGCTTCTGAACCCTCCCGAGCTAGGGTTGACGGCGGTGGCGTCTCTGGAACTTTTCGTGGATAATGGCTCGGGTGTTTAGGGTTTTCGCGTCGGGAGGAATAAATAGGCGAAAGGGCGGCGACTGCGGAGCCACGAGGGCCCCACACCACCCCACGGCGCGGCAGGGGGGGCCCGCGCGGCCCGTGGTGTGGGTGCCACGTGGCCCTCCTCCGTCTCTCCTCTGGACTCTGTCTTCGTGTTGGAAAAATAGGAGGTTCTGTCCAAGTTTCGTCCAATTCCGAGAATATTTCCAGACTAGCTTTTCTGGAATACAAAAACAGCAGAAAACAGGAACTGGCACTGTGGCATCTTGTTAATAGGTTAGTCCCAGAAAATGCATAAAAATGATATGAAGTGTATATAAAACATGTAACAATTGGTATAATATCAACATGGAACATCAGAAATTATAGATACGTTTGAGACGTATCACTAAGCCACCAAGGGTGACACCCCTCCTCCTCCTTTATGTAGGGGTGCCCCCATGGATTTTGGGGCACACCAATTCTCTCTTTCTCTCTCTCATCTCTTTCGTGGTTCCGCAAATGGAGCCGTGCGAGAGTTAGAGGTTTCTCCACCATACGCACACCGTCGTGCTGCTGGTACTTCGGTCCGAGCTACTCTTCTTCCGCTGCTTCGCTGGACCAGAGCCCGAAGAGACGTCGTCTACACCGTATGTGTGTAATCCCTCGGATGTGCTGCACTTGCGGCACTTGGAGCTTGTACAACTACACGACCTTGAGGTCGGCATCGCCGTACGTCTTCATCACGCGTTGTCATCAAAACAGATCTTTTGATCGTCGACGCTTACGGTCTTCAAAGGTATGAACACCGTTCCCTCCATTACTTTATATCTGCGTAGTATTAGATCTTGGCTTTATCGGGTATCGTTGTTAGGATTTTTTTTTGTTTTCTGCACCGTAACCCAACATAATCCCCCATAGGGATTGGTTAAATCCACAACATTCATCCAATCCCATCAAATTCCATTTATCTCCAAACCACTAGGCAGGGGTAGCGTTTTGGGTATTGAGAAAAACAGCAGAAAACAGGAACTGACACTGTGGCATCTTGTTAATAGGTTAGTCCCAGAAAATGCATAAAAATGCTATGAAGTGTATATAAAACATGTAACAATTGGTATAATATCAACATGGAACATCAGAAATTATAGATACGTTGAGGAGAAAGCTCGGGCAAAGGACAGTAATGAGAGAGGTGGTGAAGGTCAGTCTAGCGCCAACATGGTGCAGAAAAATCATAACCACGGCAAGAGCAAAAGCAAGGGCAAGTCTGATTTTAATATACCTTCCAAGGCTACTTCTTTCAAGAAGAAGAAGAAGATGCTGAACAATCTGAGCTAGGGTGCTACACCTGTGGAGAGCTCGGCCATTTCTGTGTGGACTGCCCTGATCGTGCAAACTAGAAAGGGAAGAAGGCCAAGACTGTCAACGTCGTGACCGCTAGCAATACTGATGGGTATGGTAATTTACCGTCTGTGCTTTCAGTATTTCAATCTCCATGTCGGTGGATTGATACAGGTGCTAATGTTCATGTGTGTGCTGACATTTCTATGTTGACTTCTTATCAGGTCGCTCGGGATTCTTCTGTTCTAATGAGGAATGGGTCGCATGCTACTGTTCGTGGTGTTGGCACGGTAGATCTGAAGTTCACTTCGGGGAAGATCGTGCAGCCGAGGAACGTGCATCATGTCCCTACCATGAACAAGAATCTCGTTAGCGGCTCTCTTCCTTGCAAAGATGGATTTAAGTTAGTTTTGGAATCTAATAAATTAGTAGTGTCAAAGTTTGGACAATTTATTGGTAAACGCTATGAGTGCGGAGGCTTGATCCGCTTTTCATTATCGGTTTCTTCAAATAAATCTGTAAACAATGAGTGCCTAATTATCCAACAGATAATCCCCACCAATCTTCTGAAAAACACTTGTAACAAACAAAGCCTAAATGGGATCAGTGGAAGACACTTTTTTTAAAAATCATTCTACTTCAAAAAAGAGCTAAAATGATACACATCAAAGCGGAAAAAAATACTAGCAGCCCAGCCTATAGCTAGGTTGCATTTTTGTCTTGGACGCGACTACACAGTGCCGGGCACCCTATTGCGCTACGCGGTGCCCCCGTCCGATTCCGACAGCCGCCAAAAAGGAAAAGTGCGGTCCCGCGCAGTCCAAAAAAGGCAAGCTAGCCCTCGCGCGTCCTTTGATCAGCTAGCAAGCTAGCCTTGGACCTCCCGCGTGGTCCAGCGCATGAATTAGCCGTCGCGTGGCGCGCGCACATGGCCGGGCGGCAAAAGCAAACCATACAAACTACCAAAGACAACATATAAAAATACATCTGGGGACGATCCCCAGGCAAATCCTACCTGCTCATTCTTCTTCTTCTCTTCTTCCTACCAGCAGCCGCCGCCGCCAGGATAGAGGTTCCTACCTAGTACCTCCATCAGGCGCAGCCATCGATGTAACAAAAAGCAACAGAAGCAAGATCGAAGGCCACGCATAGACTCCAGCACGCAAAAAACTCCTGTACCCCTCCCCCACACCCAGATAAGTTCCATCTGCAGATCAAAAACTTGGAGATTTGCAAGGAAGAAACCCATCCAGGGAAAATAATCATCCAGGAGACCACCCCTGTACAGGTAAACATACTTTGCAGTTTTCCCAAGGTTTTCAGATGTACAAAACGTCAGGAAAAGTGTTCAGAAATAAGAAGGATTCTAGCAGCACATAGTTCAGGTGAAAAAGCTTGGTTTTGGAAACTGCAAGCACTAGCAATTGATGCAAAAATAGAGCAGGAAAAGCCATGAACTAGTTCTAGAAGCTTATGCCATCTGCAGTTCTTAACTTCTCTCCCCACAGATGACCTGAACTATACATGTAGATCATGTAGATCAGGGCCCCTCGATGCATTGTTCCCCCAAAATCTCCTCTGCAAGTACCTGTAGCTGGCTGGACCTGGGACATGGAACTTCTATTCTTGATGAACTAAACTCATCTGGTGAACTGGACATTGAGTAACTTCTCCATGTAGTGTTGGCTGCAAAAAATGCAAAAATGATCAGGTTAGTTGCATAGTAGACAATGATAAAGTTTGGAAAGTAGCTTGCATAAAAAGACCATGTGTAGAAAAAACAGCAACAAAACTTGTGCTTTTTCATGTAGACATGAAGTTTTCCATGCAGACATTTGCCCTGATGCAGTTATGATTTTTCATGCAGGATAAAAAGACATGGAATTTGCAGCTGGTGGTATTGATTTGAACATTCCAGCTGTAGATAATGACAATCAGCCAGTTGTGCATGAAGAAGGTGAAGCAATTCCTGTTATCAACCCAGTTCAGGCATCTGCGGATAACACAGTTCCGTCTGGTGACACCGGAGCGGGCACAGGGCAGACGCTATCTAGTGAAGATTCGGGCAGTGAAGATGAAGTTCAGTCGACACCTAGCAGCCAGACTAACATCCAGATACCAGCAACTCTGTATCTAGTGAAAATTTTCATTGGAGATGATCTATTGAAAAGACCGCTCTGACATGTTAAAACATACAGACAGATGAGTTTGCATTTGCATGTACCAAACTTTAAATAATATGGTAAGAACCTCAGGAAAAAAACTTATGAACATGGAGACGCAGTACCTGATTTTTATTCCCCTGACCAACTTCTTCCTCATGTGGGGCTTGATCTTCAAGTTCAGGAGGTGCGCTATCATCCTGATGTGTAGGTGGCACTTCAGTTGCAACATGCTGAGCATCCTGTGTGTCATCTTCAAGTTGTGGATCTACAGGCTCATCCGGGACTCTAGTTTTCAATTGCAACCTCTGCTTCATTCTTTTAAACTTGGATTGTCCAGGCT